>CAEFZX010024205.1:0-29922 GCA_903066825.1 Alfaro cultratus
TTTCAAGAAAAGCTGGACATTGTTAAGCAAGGTCGGGTAACTCCGCAGCTAGCAAGCCTGTCACAACCGGGGAAAGGATTTGTCCCCCACTTTCAGTCTACTAACTACGAGCGGTACTCCAGGCTCACCGGCTCCGAGGATCGCTGCAAGTTGTATTGCTGGGAGTGCTTGTTATTTGCGACTGATCGACATGGTGTTTGGAGCCACACTGGATCTGTAAATTTGACTTGCTTAACCAAGGCAGCAACGAGGCAAATAATCAGGATTTTTGGTGAGTAAAATGCAATATTATTTAGGAATATAGCAACATTTTAAAATGTTGCTATATTCCTAAATAATATTGCAATTTTATCAGGTTATTTTTGATGCTTTTTTTATGTGTGTCGCAGCTGTACCTGCAGTATAAGTTTTATAGCCATAAAATAGTTATTGAGGGTTGGATTGATTCAGACGGAGCACTACTGAAGGACTAGGTGTGAAATGCACGGCCCGCCACTGGTTATTTGCAGTATTGGGTTGTGTTTAGTTAGTTACTTGAGTAACTTAAAAAAAAACCCAAAAAACATTTACTTATAGGAGTAGTCTTACTACGCCATACCGTTTACTTTTACTTGAGTAATATTACTGTGAAGTATCATTACTCTTACTTGAATACAATTTCTGGCTAATCTACCCACGACATAAAGCTCCACTGAACATTATTTTAACCAATAAAGCACCAATCAATAACAATCAAAGCCACCTGAATTACCGTACTGTTTGCTAAAGTGAGACTTTTTTTTTTCCAAAACGTTTTTTTTTTGTATGCTGAGCCTGCTGTGCAACTTGGAAGTCAAGTAAATTATAACTAGAAGTACCTTACCCTTTTATAACATGTTACCTGCTCTATGAATTGGTTTCGTAAGTTTTATTTTAAAAGCATCTATTAGATTTTTTTTCTCCTGTCTGAATTTGTTCTTTTGAAAACATAATTTATTAGCGTTTTGTACCAAAATTTGCACATAATTGATATTTTTGCCTGACATTTTTAAATAATAAATCAGATGTTATGATCAGTTAACCAGTTCCTTAGTAACATTTTTACCAAATACTTTATTCTTAAGTATTATTTTGGATGGCCACATTTTACTTTTAGTCGTGCAAAATGTATGTCGCTCAAGAAACATACTTTTTACTGAAGTACAACTTTTGGATACTCTACCCACTTGTGCCAGAACCAACCTTCTTCCCCTCAAGATGTCTAAAACATGCTCCCTTTTGCTTCTCTTCCCTAATCTTCCTCAACATTCTGTCCCATCAACAGATTGGACAGAAGATAGGACATGCTCAAACAGGCTGCGCCCTTAAGATGTTGCAGTGAGAGGAAACGAGGGGAGTGTGTCCTACACCACAGGTATGAAAACAGATTAGCTCCCTCACAGTCGCTGTATTATATTAGAGAGCTGTACAGTTTTGCAGTATGATAATAAATTAAAAAAAATAAAAAAAGATTTTGCAACGCAGGAAAATGCACTTGATATAATTACTGTAAATCAAAATTAAGATTGAAGAAAGGACTGATAGACTGCATCCATGTTACATTACACTCTCTTTCCTCCTGAAAGCTGACTAATCATTGTTTGATGTCTGTGCAATTTCATGACAGGACCTGTGACAGAAATAGCATGTGGAATACACGTGTAAAGCCTCCCTTCTCATCACATGAAGCACATGGTAGCTCTGTAGATGTGTCTGTAATTTGCCTTAGACACGACTGTCTGTTAGAAAGGAAGGGGAAGCATGCAAGAGTAAAGGTAGAGCTGTAAGCAGGTGGGCTCCACTGATTAAAAGGAAAGAATGAAATAAGTGTATTGATGCATATCCAAGGGCTGCTTAAAGTTTTTTTTTATTTGACCTTTATCTATACAGGTCACTTAAGCCTCATCAGTGCACCCATATCATGCTGAATGAGATGGCTTGACCTGTAAAGGTATAAATTGTTGCAGAAGCACAATGACTATCATACAGAGTTTATATTTGCTTTGATTTTATATTTGAAGACTTCACTGATGCTGATAATACCCATCTTTAGGCCTTCTTCCCTCTGTAATTATCCACACAGAAGAGTGTTATTATTGGAATCTGGCAGATATTAGCTGTGATTGGATTTTTTTTTCCTGACCAATTGGTCACCAGTTTCTCAAAAAAAAGGCCAACTATCTGATTTATCATTCTTAACTCAAGTTGCAGTTGATTGTGTATATTTCATTTTTTACTAAATACACTCATAAATGATTGCACATGCTTTTATTTTTCTACAAAATCTCCTAGCAGCTGTGCTTGCATCATGATCTTCATGCTTGTCTTCCAAGTGATTTTTTTCCCCCTACTTTTTCTGTTGACATCGATAGTTGCCGTGACACCAGCCTGACTTCATATTTTCCCTTGGCAAGGTGACCAGGGCACAATATCAACTCACTCTGCTAACGATAGGCTTAACTTGATATTCTTGCCCTATCCACTGTCAGCCCTGCTGCATAATTCATAGGCCAATTGTGTAGCAGTTTTCTTATTAATATTAAGTAGCATTCACTGGCCACTTTGCCTGAAGAAAAAAATCACGTGTCCTGCTGCTCCATGTGCTGAGTTGATTGTCGGACTTTAACTCAAACATTGGTTTTCTACGGGAGATGAATATGTTTTGGGAAACATTTGTTGATGCTTTTAAATCTCATTGTTTCTTTGGCTAGAAAGTGAGAAGAAAAAAATATACTAAAAGTCAGAATATCCCAATGTAGAGAATTTTGTCTTGAAATATGTTTTCAAGTCAACTGGGATTTTACTTGACAAAAAGATTTTGTTTGTGTTTTAAAAGACAAAATGATTGTGGAGTTCACATTGTATACTGTCTTCAGTATCTACAAATTTTATATCTCAAAATAAAATAAAACAACTTAGCTGAATTAAATCCAGCCGTCCTGTTATCTCCTGACAGTCTGGCTCTCTCTCCTATTGCAGTCTCAATGAACCATATTTAAGCAACTCCTTGAACGTCTGCATTCTCTGTGACTTTGTTTTTCTTCTGTATTATGAATTGTATACAAATAGCAGATGGTGTGTCGTTGTTGCTTGTTTTACTGTCATTTAGTACCTCTGACACAAATAATGCAAGTCAAATAAACATTCTGGTTGACAGCAATTTTCTGGTTGTGTGTCAACTTCACTTGCATTTTTATTATCAAAGCTGCTGTTTGAAAACACCTCTGGGAGCTCGTGGATTAGATGAGACAAATTCATTAATTAGGACACTTTCAACATGCTCTCTTAGAGGAGAGAGAAATAAATGAAATGGGACAACATATTAATTATTTAAACTCATCACATTTACCAGCATTAACTCATGTGACAGGGGCTGACAAGGTTGTGCTGATTAGCTATTTACCTGCTGATACTGCCTTTAAATTTTACTAAAAAACAATTACACACCCCTACAAAACAAGAGACAAGCAAATAGGCTGGAATCCAGGAACAGTTCTGTTTAAACTTCTGCAATAAAAGCGTGTTGGTTGTCTTTATGTGCATCAGATGCCATGTGAATATTTGTTTGCCTGAACACATCACTTGTGAGTGCCACTTTCAATGTGATGATGGAAGACATGAGAGGGTGCACTGAAGCAGCAGACAGTGCTGTTTGTGTGGCTGGAGTTTGATTACTGCTCCACCCCCGCTGAGACACTTAAATGCGGTCAGACACATACCGACTGATGGCCATCAATAATGTACACGATGGAGGATCCAGTAACCTGCGTTAACAAGGAACACTGCTGTGTCCCTGCTGGAAGATTCCTCAGATTGATGGCTTCAATTTTCTTTCTGATGAGGCAAGGAGAGAAAAAAAGATCAGACTAGTCTGTGTGGGAATATTGTAATTTGATCTAATGCTTGATTATTAACATTGGATGGAAAATTAGTCTTTGTAATGGTTAAAGCATTCACTAACAAATGAGACAATATCTCACAGTCTATCAGCAGGGGTCCTCCGCCAGCTGTTGGCATAATAATGTGTTGAAGAGAAAATATACTCAGGATGCCAGCTGAAGGGCCAGGGATAAAGGAAGTCAACTTGGAGAAAATCCCCTAAAATGCTGAGCTTCTGCACATTGTATCTAATAGTTACCATTCTGTCAACAGTCTTTAAAGCTTATCCAGATTCCCACAAAAATAAAATCACTTAATAGGAGATTTTAAAAGTCCAAACTGAGAATGTTTGGGAATTCGGGCCTATTTGTTTTTTAAGAAATTTATTATTGTTGACAAAACTAGCTGTTTCCATCTTACATGTGTGCCTGACATCTAAGAAAAATAGGGAGGGAGTGGGGGAAAAATGGCAACATTGCTGTGTGTGCGTGTACAAGTGTGCAATTGTGGGCCCATGCATGCGTGTGCAGTCTGTTAGCAGACTGTGAGCTACGTTTCTTCTTCGTTTAGTCGATGTCTCATTCAAACCTCAGTGGTAAGACTTTGTGCTCTACACTCAATAACTACCACATCAGCCTGGAAACCATTGCCCAGCCACTTCCTTGTATTGGTCCATCACCAGCAGCCCACTCACAGCCTCAGTAAGGCCTTGATGTAATGGACCAGAGCATTCCTGTATTGTGGAGCAGCCAAGGCGGTTTTCTGGGACAAAAGTGGTAGAAGCTCCATGCCTTCCCAGTGATTGCATAAAAATTAAAATAGAGCCTAGCTGAGGCTTTCTCTCTGCAGGCTCGTGGACGCAATGGCAGTTTGGGTTTGCAGGAAGCAAGATGGTCAGACGAATGAAAACATCTTTCACAATGAAGCAATTTCTTCCGCATAATTTCCCCCATTCCCTTATTGACTATTACATCAATTGCCTGCAACACTACAGGATTTCAACATCACTTACAGTTTTAGGGTCAATACATTAATGTAATGAATTTATTCATAGGTGTCTCTCAGTCTGAAGCTGGTGGGCATTCACTTTAATAGCGCTGACATCTGTGTGTGGACATTGTCTTCCGAGCATCGTTTCTCACAAATGAGGACCGGGGATTGTTTCTGTGTGTGTGTGTGTTTGGTGTTTTTAGTGGTAATGATAAACACAGTCTTGGTGGAATATTTGACTTCATACCATAATACATGAGGAGCGCAAGTCATTGAGCAGCCACCCAGCCTTTCTGAGTCATACCTGTAGTGCGTTATTCACCATGTGACTTGAGATTCTCCACATGCCACATTTCATGCCCCATCAGACACGCCTGCAATCTGATGGGGTCAGGTCAATTGAAACATGCAGTGGATTGTATCAGTATAGTTTTTTTTTTTTCCCCACATCTTCCATCTTTTTCTTATTTCCTTTCATTAGGAGACACAGGATGCAGTGTTTCTAAAAAAGATGCTTGCAGGCTATATGTGAAGCATAGAGATAAAAAGCCATTTCTCCTTTCTCTGTACTATGAGTTCCCATTTTGATCAAAAGATGGGAGTTACTCATCGTTCATCTGACTGAAGCTATCCTCCACTTTAAACATTCATTTTCTTGTCTTCAGGGCAATGGCTTTCCTTGCACTTGTTCAAAGTCAGAAAATCAAAAGGGGGCTGTGCATTTAATAGTAACTGCATCTCAGAGAATGAAATCATGTGCATTTGACAGCTGAAGACATGGAGTAGAAGCAGAGTGAGTGGAAAAAAATTGCATTTTTTTTGTTTCTAGCAGGAAAAACATTTTCCAGACGTATTATATTCAGACATGTAACCTGGCGAAAAGTTTAACTGTTAAAATACATTGGTGTGAAAAAGTGTTTGCCTCCTTTCCTGATATTGTATTTTTCTTGCATGTTTATCACACTTAAGTGTGTCAGAATATGAAACCAGATTAAATATTAGTAAAAGCAAAATACAGTTTTTAAATGAAGGTGTTTATTCTTAGTGGATAGAAACAAATCTTCATGGCTTTGTGTTTAAAAAAATATAAATTCATAGAAATCCCAAAGAACTGGAAATGACTTGGTAATACTTTGAGCACAGAGAGCCATTAAGCGACTGGCAAGGATGAGGACAGTCAAAGTTAAACTTATTGAGGCAGCCGTCGGAACTGCATACAGATTGGAGGAAGTTGATAAATCTACACTGGAGGAAAAATATGAAGAATATATACAGATGTGCCATAAAAATAACAACCAGAAGGGAATGTCCAGGAGCAAACTAGCAAGGGCACTGAGGAGGGAGTCTGTAGGTTGCCTCAGCTAAACTCAGCGTCCTTCTTTTTAAGTGCCAATAAAAGCTGACAGGCCTGTTGGTGATATAATGGCTTTCAAGGAGATGCCCCACAGAAGTGCTAAGAGGTGAAGAGTCTGCAGAAATAGAAAATGTGTTGGTAAACTTTTATTTAGTTGTCGATAGGTGTTTGAGAGTAGAAATGAAATCTGCATTAAAAGAATGGAGAACATCAATTGTTGATATGCATATTTTACAGCTGCTGCAGAGTGCAGGAGGTGCAAGGGTGTGTAAGTGGTGGGAAGACAAGGTAGAGGTGCCGTTGATTTCTTTCCAGAGTGAAAAGGAAAAAAAAAAAAGAAGAAAAACCCTAACATTAAAAGTTCAATGGGAAATGGAGTTGAGGCTCCAGAGGAGAGATCTTCCTTGCTACCATATTCTGTCCATTAGTGTGAGTGGAGGTTTTCAACACCGTGGTTATGGCTCTCTTCAAGCTGACTTAACCCTCTTGAATCATGCAAGAGTGGTCCGAAAGCCGCAGGTGGATTTTGAAGATGGAAGTAATGGAAGTTGCCAATGGTGCCTGGTAATGAGAATTATTACCGTCACTGAAGGTGTTATCTGATTCTTATTCTCTACCAGGACAGTTTTCTGGGTTTTAAAGAGCAAAATTACCCTGTCAGGCTATTAAAGGTTTTTTTTTTTAATTCCCCCTGATAAGTGAGCGCTTACTATAGTGGCAATAGCAGCACTTAACCTTTAAGAATGGCTGTTGATGAGCTTTCTGTTCATCAATACATTCTTTGGCTGAACTTCTTTCGTCCGGGAAGAAAATAACTGATAGGAGCTGAAGGTATTAAATGATAGCATAAAGTCCCGAACACAAGGCGTCTTATCAACTCACCATACCCATTAAAATCATTTAATGAAAAAAAGTGAAGAATTATGCATAGAAATAATAATAAATAAAAAATCAAATAACAAGCCACATTTAAGTTCCACCATAAATTAAGCATTTAGTTTAATTCATCACACTGCTATTTTCCCCTTCGATACCAGTAAAACTGATTGTCCACTATTTATTTTGCACCTTAAAGTCAATTTAATACAAGTAATTGAGTACATGTAAAGTACTAAACCTCAAAGTATTGCTTACAACTTGTGTCAAAATATTTACATCCGCTTATTTGACTGCAGTCAAAGTTTGCAGGTTGTGTAACTGCAGTTATTTACTCAAGTGGAACATTAAATACAGAAAGCGGGTCGAAAGCTAATAGGCCTCACATGAACAAGAAGTTTGTTCAAGATCTTTGGAGGTTTGCACAGTTCATAAACATAGACAGACTTCCATACACTAGAACGTTGTACTTATTTTTTTTAATTATCATTATTTGTAGGCACTTATTTGTGGAGACAATTACTGGTTAGTTTAGTTCAGTGTTATTTAGATGCCTTATATGTGTGTGAAATAAAAGCACAATTACCATTTAAACATAAAAAATTAAAATATTTTTTGTATTTTAAAACTATTTTTAATAAAACATGAGTTATATTTTTATATAAATGTGTTTAGTGTGATAAGATATGAACTGTTGGGTAGGTGGAGTGTATTTATTTTTTGTCTTGCCTATTTGTTTGAAGTAGTTAATGTTTTAATGTTTTAACCAGTTGACCCTACCCAGGTATTTTGTGGCGGCTTTATTTTGGAAAATTGTGAGTTTTTAACCATACTGCTTTGGGACTTGTAGATTTATGGGATTCACAGGAATTGTTGAGGAAAAAAACTTAAGACAGCCACTTCTAAAGTTTTTACTTATCTATATTGGTGTACATAATTACAGCTCCCATTTTCCCACATGTAATGTCATTGGAGTCTAATGTGTGGCAGCCAAAGGGATTTAGCTCCGATGTGCATCAACAGGATCCAGATTTTATGGCAGACCCGCCACCTTTTGACCCAGATGGAAGAAATGATGTGTAATTTATTTAAAAATAATTCTGTGTATCAGATGATTGAAATGCTCAGTCTGGTGTTAAAGTATTTTTTATTGCCTTCAACTAATTTTCCCATTATTTCTGTGTTTGGTGTAGATCTCCCAATAAGCTTTTCAATTACCTCTCAGTCACTGTGACCGAATAATTGGGTAACGCTGCTGACATCACAGCTTTGAAGTCCACGATGTAAGCATCACTCCCACTGCTAGCAACAGGGAGGACGCTTGTTAGCTAATGCTGCAGTGGGACGAGTTGCTGCTCAGGACCTGCTGAAAATGCGGCCCTGTTCCTTAGTTAAAAATATGTCACATAAAAACAGCAACTATAAATAAAAGTTCCAGCATCAGAGATTTTGGTTCTCGTGTCAAACTGTGTCTGCATATATGATGCAGGAGGAAAAAACCAAAATATCAAATTAGGTTTCAAAAAGACAAAACGCACATATAAAGGAGAACCAGACTTCTTATTCATGAGTCAGTCAAGACACGGTTGTACTTCAGTGTCACTCACTGGCTGTTGGATTTCCACAGGGACTGTCCACACTAAAATACCCACTCCAGTCACTTTGTACCCATGGGGTTCCATTGCTGCTAAGCCCACAAGTAACACAGTGGATCAATGTCAGTGATCTTTCTCTTTCCTGCTCCCCGTTTGTAAGAGTGTGTTATTGCACAGTGTGCATACCTGTTTATTTTATGTTCATACAAGTGTGCATGTGAGTGAAAAAAAAAAAGAAGCTTGACCTGCAAACTGGGCAAGAAAAAAAAAGCAACCTCTCAGTGAAGGCAGAGTGCCCCTTAGGAGAGAGGAGAAGGAAAGGGCTTGACTGTACATTTACAGATGAAAATTTTATGACACTAAATCTAGACAGACTTTTAGTGTCAGTCAGGATTACAGCAGAAGTCTGAATGCTCATGAATTTTTAAACTGGGAGTGAGATCCCTGGTGCTTGGACCAGATAAGAAAAAAGTGTGTGAGAAGAGGAATCAGGTTATAGGTAAATAAACAGATCAATACATGTGAAAGAAAAGGAAATCAGTAGGCTGTAAAGCTGACATCCATTTCTTAAATTGAAACTAAATGCCGCGGCAGTGAGCATGAACCCTGGCTCCTGGATGTCAGTGTCTCTTTGTGTCTGCTCAGCTTTCAGCGTAAGAGCTCAGTGTGACAAGACGAGGAACTTGGGAGTGCTTGAGCTTATAAACTGGGGGTTGGGGCTGGCAGAGAAATGCTCATCTAATACAGAAACCTTTGCCACAGAGTTCTACGGTGCCATGACAACCACTGGCTTTACTGTTTTCTAACAACAAAAAAAAGGGTTAAATGTCAGTCAGCTGCAGAGTTTCATTCACATTCTTTAATAAGTGTAAGAAAAAAGAATCACACTCTTCACACATAAAAAAAAAACACTCAATAAAAGGACAGCAGTGCAAAAAAAAAAAATTTACATACACATTCAGAGAAGAGTATACACCAATTAGCAGAAGGGTCAATTTGCTCACATCAAAACTTTGTGTTTTGACATTTTTTAAATGTGGTTACAGGTTTCCCCCTCCAATTTAGAAGTATTTTTGTCATGAAAATAACTATAAATTAATCCATGTGTTTACCTTTTGTATAATCTGGTGAAAAACCCTGCATCTTGCAAAAGAATTCATAACCCCTGGACTTTTCTCCATTTTGTCTCATTATACTCGGTCTTTGCATCTTATTGGAATTCTATGTGATTAGTACTTACATAGCTGTATGGAAGTAAATGGAATCAAATTGATCCATGTTTCTTTAAAATTGTATATAAATTAAAATTCTAAAAGGTTTGTGCATTTGTATTCAGCCCAGCCAGGTCAATACTTTAAAGAGCCACTGTTTGCTGTGCATGCAGATATTAAAAATTTTGCCGAAAATTGCTAAATCTAAATTCCAACTAAATTGGAATTCTAAATTCCAATTTAGTTGATGGATCAACTAAATTCTCAAGTGACATCTCAGACTTTTAGCAAGCTGAGTATGATTTTACCCAACTGTTATCTTATGTCTGGCTGTAGTTTATAATATTTGCCCTGCAGGAAGTTAAACCTCAGTCAGAGTCTCAGGTCTTTTGCAGCATCCACAGGTTTTTGCCCCATTGGTTTTGATGCTCTTTTCTCCTTCTATTGGAGAAAAATATCACCACAGCATGACTGGGCCACCACTGAGTTTCATGGTTAGGAATCATCATTTTAGACTTCTTATCCTGTAAAGTTTTTTGACACAGCTTTTTGAATGTAGGACCTCATCTTTTCTGATAAGATCATGTTGTTCAGTGTTTGCTGTGTTCATTAAAAGCTATATGGCAATATGCCTTTAGATATTTTTTTGACTTCCAATTTAAGCAACAGGGAGGAAAATGTGTGCAAAATGTGTTTTGCCATTTGCCCATAATGTGCAACTCGCAAACAAAAGGTGTCTTGTCAACAGATTTTCCCAAGTGAGCTATTGCCTCCCAACACTTCCATTAAACACTTTAGCAATGGACTGACTTTTAAGATTGTAACCATTTGGGTCAATTAAAACATTACTAATACTGCAAACAGCTACATAAACACAGACACCATTCTGCTCTCCATCAGCTTTTGCTGTGGCAGCCGTCCAGAGCCAGGTGAGATGACACCGCCGTATCTGTCTCACTGTTGGAATGTCAGGGAGAGCACTGTTGACCCAGGCGGAGCTGCCAATCAGTATGTGCACACGTGTGTGAGTGTGTGTTATTGGAACAACAGGGGTGGGATTTTGGTGAGGATTTAGCAGGCTTTGCCCCCATGAGGCTCCGTCTGCTGTTTCCTCGGTGGCAGATGAACTCCAGCAGAGTGTAGACAGGTGCAAGGTCTGGATTACTGTTTTGAGTTGTCCACTGTCTTTACTGTATTTTATTCTTCTTTTATTTTATTCTTTTGTTCTTCTTTACACTTAAAGACTATTTTTCTCCTTTTATTCCTGTTTAACTTGGGCTGCTTTTCAGCACAAACCATGTGTTCATGCATCACTTGCTATGCATGACTTTCAGTATGAGTTAATATAAAAAGAATTTTGATTTATTAACCAAATTTCATGTTTGCTATTTCAAAACAGGGAAAGTAAAATACTGACTGAACTGCAAAAGTACAGCACCTTATTCACTTATTCATACTATTCAGATGTTTTATTTTATTTCATCACATTCCAACCACAAACCTGAAATTTATATAATTGGGATTTAATGTGGCAGCCAAACACAAAGGGGCACATAATTGTAAAATGAAACAAAAAGGAAGTACAAGTAAAATTCTGAAAAGTATGTTGTGCAAATACATTAAACCTTCTTTTTTTCCTAAATAACATCCAGAACTCAGCTGATTATAAGAGTCCAATACAGGTGAATATATTTACAAGCCACTGTAGATAATAGCTGAAACTCAATGTGAAAAAGAGCTAAAGAGCAGCTATCTTAAAAAAACTACAATATTGACGGTCATGGCACTTTTACTTTTGAACTGTGCTTTGGTTGTACATGTAAAGTTACTTTGTCATGTTTACAAAATGGGCAGGATAGCTGCCTTGAGTTGTCCTTGCCCAAGAAACAATTGAAAGAGTCCAGTCAATGTTGTTATAGGTACACAGGACACTGAAGCACACTTGCCCTTGCAGTATCAGTATGTGCAATGTCAATATCACAAAGGACTACTTTAGATGTATGGCTGTGTAAAATATTCCAAGAGCCATGTGTTCGCTGTCTCCATACAAGTAACATTGCTTAGCAAATTGGATGGACTCTTACTACCCACATCTGTTTTTGATGATGGTATCCAAGAAAACCGTCACACATAGTGTTGGGAGCAACATATTGACTAATGAATAGGGGAAGAGTGAGAGAAGTAAATATAGGGTTTCAAAACTGACATCATTGCAATTTTCAACATTTATGTCTCAATTTCACGTATTCTGAAAACCAGTGTATCTATGATGATCATTACCAGGATTTAGCAATTATCACGTGTTGGCTACCAACTCCACATTGACCAACTGACTCTACTGGAGTGAAAGACTTCAAGTCTTTCTTTACATATATGGATGATGTTGTAGTACTTGACTGTTTAACCAAGAAGTTACCCAAATTCAAAGCTCAAGGTCAAAGCGGGTGGAATGCTTGGGACTAATTTAGATCCCAAGCAACACAGCACCAGGTGACACAATTCTAAGATGGATGTGGCACATCTTTTGCCATCTGCCATGCTGATCTTTAGATAAACTGTCAAGCTGGGGTGGGACTCATGTGCCCCTCATGGTTTGCCCCTCCTCCTCAGGTATTTCTTTGTCTCTCCAGGATAGATATTAGATTAGATTTCAGGGTTTATTGTTTTGGTTCGGCACAAGAATCCCCAAATGATCAAGGCCGTGTCAAAAGACCACAAGTCCTCACCCCTTGTGGCTTGGCATGAAAGGTCAGATGATGCCCATCATTGTGTGTGGTTGCACATGCAACACACTGATATGTGCATGTAAATTACTCTTTGTTTTCATAGGATGGGCTGTCTGATGGATCATATGCATGTCTCTAGCACTGTTGGCGCCTCCATGTTGTCTCCACCTTCTTTCTGACATGTGTTCATGGATCTAGCCATCTTCACACAGAGCTGTAAGCGAGGCAACTCACATGTTCAACCCGTGTTTATGACAGACTGGGACATGTGCTGAAGAGGGACTGTAAAATAATGCATAACAGCATGTAAATAAGACAGACGATTTGAAATACAGATGTAATATATTTAGAGAGAAGTGTGAAAATACACATCTGTCTCTCTTCATTTTATAATAAGCTGTTTATCCTATAACCAGAAGGTTGGAGGATTTGGTAACTCTTCCCCCACCAAGACCCTCAATGACTTGAGAGATGCAGATCTTATCAGCAACATTTGCATAAATATTACAACCTTGCAAAAAAATAAAAATTGTATGACTCTTGATACCAAGAATGACTTATTCAAAATACTTTTAAATAGCACATTGTAAAATCAGATTCAGGTCACACATCTAGAAAATTACAGTCCACAAATGGAAGTACTTAGCAAACAAAGGGGATAAAAAAAAGTCAAAGTTAAAACATTGCTTTTGGAAGTCCTAAGTATTTTAACCATTCATTGATCTAAAAGAAACATTTGAGCACGCTGCAGGACCTGCTCAATAAATCTCTTATCTTCTCCCCAAGGAGAGACTTGGCTTTTGACCCCCTGACTTTCAGAGCTATGATAAGTTACAAAGAAAAGATTAATGTTGGAAGTGAATTTTGAAACCCTTAATGCAGGTTAAACAGAGGTTGTGTGACCAGTTCTGTAAAGCTCTACCATTCATACTTCAATAAAAAAAAAAAAAAAAAAAAAAATTATTACTGGCCTTTGAGAGAGTGTATTTTTTATTTTTTTGGCTTAGTTTAAATTTAACCGTCATCCCAAAATATTTATTACACAGCAATGATTCTTCACAAAAAACAATAGTTTATATAGTTGTCTTTGACATTACTAACAAATCAGTTAGCTTGTTGTGATTCCAGTTCTTGATTTGTTTTTATAGATATCATAGTATTTCAATTTCCCTTGGTTCTATTGACATTGATTCACAGATACACATGAAGCCAGTGAAAGAACATAAGTACCAGTTTTTAAAAGACCACGACAAAAATTTGGTCCCTTATTGTTCAACCCTCTGCTCTGTTAAAAAAAGTAAAAAAAATAAATAAATATTCAAACGTGATCATTTCAGTATGTCTGTCACTATATTTCTGTTTCCTTGGACTCTGAGCCAAATAAAGGTCAAGTGAAAGAAAGAACATAGTCCACTCTGTCATCACTTCCATCTGTATCAAAGCTGAGGGCCATCATGATATTTGACAGCAGTAATTGTTGCACTAGTTGATCAAAATTTTGTCTCACACTTTCCCAGTGTGAGAGCTAGCGACTACATACCAATTATGAGATAATATCTGATTTATAGCAAAGCATATACAGTTAAAAATTATATAAAGAAATTGTAAACGCAGAGTTTACTTTTTGATCCATTATGATCAATAGTTTGCATTCAAATGCATGGAATGGATGTTCAACATTCAAATGTTTCCTTTTATTGCTTTTTATCAACAGTTTTATTATTCTTTGTTGCTACCATTAATGGCACATCACCAGAGCTGACTGAAAATATGGTATCTGTTCATATAGAGGGAATTGCATCAAGTCAGCCCAGAAATGTCACTTCTCTTTCTTGATGTATGAATGTTCTGTTTTGTAATATACTGTTCACACAGTATATTACAAAATCACTAGAATACTAAATTAACACAATTACCAAATCAACATTACTAAGAGATAAGAGTACTAAAAAACACTAGAATCCTAAATACTAAATTTAAGACAGTTGCCTACCTTGTGGAAAGGTGTAAATGACTGACTGCTGGATAACTTAAGTCTTTATATTATTGTAAAGGCCATTAGATGGTCATACAGTAACATTTGTAATAAAATATGTTTTGATTGGCCTTATTCTCTGTCAAACTGCTTCTTCTGCCTCTATTAGCCATAAACGAGTCTTCAAAATTGTCAGGTTGAAATCCTTGCTATATATCACAGTGTGTGAAATGAATCTATATATCTTTCTTGTTTCACTTTTTGAATTTTACAGAAATGAACTGACTATTTGAGAACTTTTTAATTTGTTGGCTTTCACATGTATTCTTTGTGGTTTTAGTAAAGTGGTTTCTTTCACTTGGCAGGAAAGGAAAAAGTTGAGGCCAGTGGAAAAGCTGTTTATTTTTTGAAGTGTGTTTTGATGGAGATGCCAGAATCTCTGACAGGGTGTGAGAGTGTAACATGGGCAGATTGAACTGGGAGAAGAGAAATGAGGGAGAAGTAAACTACAAGCTGGTTGACAGTCCCAGGGCTTCTCCGTCACTTTACAGCCATGTTCAGAGTTAGTTCAGCTGTGCAGCACCCTGCAGAGCCGCTGCACTGACAGCAAGTGAGAGAGGTGTTGTCACCCCTTTAAACAGGGAGGGGGAGGCATTAGTGGCTGTGGAGACGTGTGCTGACTGTTCTCTCCATGACAGGAAAAGGAGCAGATAGGAGGTGATGGGAGGTTTTCCTTAAGGACGTCCTCTGGTGGGAGTGAAAGGAGGAAGAGGTTTGGGAAATTACATATTACCCAAAGAAGCCCAAGGGTGGTTCACTTTGGGTAAAAGTGTGCACGACAGCTTTCAGCATGGTGAAGCAATGTGAATAAAGTATTATGTAAAGAGAATAGTGGAGGGAATTTGGGAATTCCATAAACTTGTAAAGATCCAAAAAAATAAGAAAAGAAAAAAGAATAGAACTACAGGAGGAAAATTTTAAAACTTTGAGAAATGGAAAGGGGCTAGTGAATGATTAAAGTTTAGAGGAACGGTGCAAGACGATGATAAAATCTGGAAATTAAATGCTAAAAATAATATAGAGAAGAATAAAGAATTGAAATGACAGTTGAAACACGAAGGCATCAAAAGAACGTCAAAATGAAGAAAACTTGCAAAAAATGAAAAATGCAATACAATTGATTGACATCATAAAAATAAATTAATAACAAAAGACAAGGACATGAATGACATGAATAAACAAAAGATCCAGAGTTACAGAATGTGTAGTAGTTTATAGATTTTACTGATTGAAATATTTAAAAGAACCACTCCAGACTAACTGTAGCTTCATGTTGACCACCGACTTTGGGATGGGCCACTGCCGAGGTCAGGTCAGCATCAATCACTGAAGGGTGACCACACAGATCGGGTCCCACTCTTTAGACCATTACAAAGGGTCCACAAAAGGCTGTGGTCAACCTCTTCTGTCCTAAATGTGGGGGGTTGGGGTCAGACAGTCTGAATGACCACTGGTCAAAAGTGATCTCATCTTTATTGGTCTGCTGGATAATGGACAGTGGCCAGAGAAGTTGGGGGTTGTGGGAATTATCTAAGCAGTTGAAGTGATGATCAGGATGGATTTATTGACAATGGGTGGAGTAACATGTAATCTGTATTCTAGGAGGGCAAATATGCAGCCGAATGCATCACATTTACCAACAGTAGAACCATGACTATAAACAGACAGATTATCTACCTAACCTCTCTAATACTTTTCAGAACTTAGAACATTGAAGCTTTGTGCTGTAACTATATCTATTTATTTAAACCTAGAATCCATAATGTTGTCAATCGGTCTATGAATCATGCTATTTTATCTTTCCAGTGTGTTGGCTCTAAGCAGAGCTTCTGAAACACCTGATAGACCCCTGGCTTCCTCTCTGGGGCCTCGGCATTTTGGTTCTTCCTTTCGGTGTTTATATTTTATGTTTTATCAAACTTATCATGCATATCCTGGTGACAAAAAATCATAAAAGAAAGTGAAATTGAGACATAAAGAATACATTTGTATCCTTAATTGAAAGTTTGATCTGAAAGAGGCCACTGACTATGTGTTGTCATTGTTGCCTTTGTGTGTGCCAGTTAGTACATAACTACACTGGCTTTGTTTGCACCGTTCCTCCAAAGACAGTGGATCTCTTCCATACAGCAATTTTTGTTGAAAGCTGCGGTCTTTGGCTGTGCATATTTGTCATTTTTGATGAACCATTGTAATTGCAGTCCTAAAAACCCAGGCAATATGGCAGATATTTTACAGTACAGTCTTCTTCTTAGGGAAACAAAGGAACTGGAGGCTGAGAACTAGCCTCTCATCTACCAAATTAACTATATTTGATTTACCTTAAAGAATGCTTTAAGAATAGTTTTAGAAAATGAAAAGAAAGTTTCATGTCTCTCATTTTTTTTAAGTTTGTGTGAAATTAAATGTTCTTTTTCTTTTATTTTGGGAATAGCTAAGAGATCGTGGCCTGTACATATCTCACCCACAACACAGCTTTAAGCCTCTTAACTGCTTCCATAGAAGTCTTTGGTTATTTATTGCAAGTTAAATACTAGTTTTCATGTTATTGAGTGAACAAAATATTTCATTCTCAATTAATGCATCACTTAATTGTTATTGGAGAATCCTTTAATGACAAGAACAGCACTGAGACATTTTCTGTAGCTGTATTTTACACATTTCAGAAGGCTATTTTAACCTACTTCACTAAATAGAAACTGTCTAAATCCTTTCGGTTTTGTAGCTTCTGGCTGGCACTTGAAGCCTCAACTCCCACTAACCTAGTCCGTCGATGTGATGGACTAGGTTACACCATTACCTAATGTCTTTTTCTTCGGCCGCTTTATTGTTCTCTTACCAATGTATCTTGAGTTAATTTCATGCTGGAAGATTCATCCATGATTCATCTTTAGTCTTAGCCCTAGATTTTACAGCAAATGACTGATTGTCCCTTCAGTGTTGTAAAATCACCCTGTACCCTAAGCAGAAAAAACCTCCACAAAGCATAATTCTTCCGTCATGTGCTGGACAGTGGAGTTTTTCCAGTAATAATCATCATTTGTCTTCTTCCGAGCACGGTGGTCTGATTTGAGCTGCAAAATGGCTCAGTTTCAATCTCAGACCACAGCACTTTCTCCCATGCCTTTTCTTAATCATTTAGATATTAACCAGAATACCTAAGCAGTTCCTGCCTATAAAAACAGTTAATCAAAAAATTGACTCACATGAATGAATGTAATTTTTTTGGTCTCTCATTTAGGAATGCAAAGCTCAGTATATGAATTTATTAAACATATTCAAGTATTTTTAAGCGTTTATTTTTTAAATAATTTTTATAATTTTGCTTAGCGATAACAAAAACTCACAATCCAGCGTCATAGAACAAAATCATATTTTAAACAAAATGTCAAGCTTCTGAAAAGTATGTTCATTTCTATGCACTCAAAGCTTGGTTCGGTTCTCCTTTTGCTTGAATCAGAGCTGCTTAGCATGGAGGCGATTTGCCTGTGGTACTGCTGAATTGTAAAGAAATCCCAGGTTGCACTGATAACGACCTGCTGGTCATCTTCATTGCTGCTCTCAGCTTTCATGTTGAAAATTCTGTTTTTTGCCAACTTGAAATCCCCTTTCTGTCACTACTTCCATACTCAGGATCAACGCCAGGAGCAGAAATCATGTCATCAACTTCAACTGCTTTTAAGTAATTATGTTTGGATGAAAGATGAGCACTAAATAAGTAAAGAAATGTATAGCGCCAACCCAGTAGATTGCTTTCTTCCTGAGCATGCTTCAGATTTTCCACCTCATTTCACATAATACAGCTAAAGGAGGTTACTCCTTTAGCTGTATTAGGATGCTGATAGATTGACCTTAATACAAATCTGGCCTTTACCTCAGATCCTATTGCTTCATAACCTCCATTATTTTGTCTTATGTTTTTGAATTTGTTACTAGAGGAAGTGGGACAGCTTGTGTGTAGTTGCGAGGTCCAAAGTCTCCGTTCTCTTGTTTACCTCTGACAAATATGACAGAGTTTAAACCTAGATACTCACAGATGCTTTCCCTTGGTAAATAATGTCGAGGCATAAACCTATAATCAATACGTCCATACACGCCAGCAAAAAGCATCTACATAAGGGGGCCATATGGAGTCACTGGTCTCTGTTACTGAACTTGCACATTAATGGTACTCTTCTCATTCAGGCAGCAAGCTAAAAATACAGGCTAAAGCTCCAAGTTCAGCAGGAGTTCAGCTCAGAAGTTCATTCTGAGTGTTGCCTTTATCAAGAAGTTTAAATTTTCTTCGCCGTTCACTTTGATGCATCATCAGCTTATCTGTAGTCCGGCCTGTCACTGCAAATTGTTTGCTTCTCTGTATGAATTCTGTGCGAGTTTCCAAACTTTAAGAGAAAGTGAAGCAAGCTGAAATATTTATACAGTGCATGCTGTTACTTCTGCATGAGCGGATGTTTCAAGATGAGATGCAGTTAATTTGAGCAGAAAATACATGGCCTATTAATATGTGTATATGATGAATTTTTTAATGCTCTGCTAACTTGCGTCTTACACAGGAGGCAGGTGATGTAAGCCTAACAGAATGAATATGAGAGAAGAATGAAGGACTCTTCCCTATGTTAGCTAGTTTCTCATATTTTCTTGCTTTGACATTTAGCAGATATGCTGTGTGCTTTGTGTAGTCTGAGACCAAATCTGCTGGGCATTTCACTGGCAGAAGGCATTTGATTTGGCTAATGTAAAACATACCAGCCGAGCCAAGGGGCCTCCCCAGTGAGATTAGGATACCTCACATATGCCTCCTAATCCTCCTGATTTATAGCAAAGTTAAACCATTGCTCATTAACCAGCTTCTATCTTTTTTTTTTAACACTGTTGTTTATGAAAGTAATCCTAATTTGTTTTCATCCATTACTGTAGATGTCTCATTCGAAACATCTCTTCTGGAAAAAATAAACCGAAGTGGCTACCAAAAGGGCCTTCTTAAATAAGAGAATAATTCATAAAGAGTATGTTAAATACATTTTTAGCAGATTTTTTTTTTTCTGGGCTTTGACTGTACCATTCTACCAAATTAATCTGTTTTGAACTAGATTATTTTTCTGTATTTCTAGCTGTATGTCTAGAGTGATTGTCCTTCTAGAAAGCTAACTTCGACTTTAGTCTCAAATCTTTTTTGCAGCATTTACCAGTTTGTTTTTTTCCCCCCAGGACTATGCTGTATTTAGTATCACTGTTCTTCTCAGCCACTCCAGCTTCACTGTCCCTTGTGAAAAGAAAACTCCCTATATAATAAGGCTGCCTCCACAATTTTCAGTGAGTGTTTATCGTTTTATTCCTGCCACACATTGCATTTTGCCTTTAGGCAAAAAAAAAAAAAAAAAAAAAAAAAACAGTTTTTGTCCCATCTGACCCCAGTGACTTCTTATGGAACCAAACCTGAAACAACACTGTTCCTCAAAATCCAAATGTCATAGATTCTGTGAAAATAAGTATACAAGATGATCTCCTTCGTTTTGTGATCTATCTTGGGTGACCAGGACTTTTTTAGTGCGATTATTTGTGTCTGTATTTGCAAACCCACAACTCAAACTCTTTTAAACTATCTCTGTTGTTGTTGCTCTGGATAGTAGTGTGTAATCTATCTTCAAGGAATATAATGTCTTGTGACCTTTATCACTAGTTTGTCTGGCTGTCTGACTTTTGCCCCATTGCCTATAATACCGTTGATGAACTTGTAATGCCATTATTCATATATTTTGGTGCCTATCAAAATAGGCCAGCTCCTTCCATATCAAAGCAAATCCACTGCTGGTCTGGATGTTTACCAAATCCTCTTTGAATTATTTCCTATGGTTCCTCCTCTTGTTTAGTCATGGAGTGTATATCACTCAGTTTTAATGGTCTTTACAGATGAGCAAAAAAATCCCTGCCTAATGCATTAATGCAAGCCATTGAGCTGTGGACTGAAAAAAATAATTGGAACAACTTTGAAAACATGTAAAAACAGTTTTTTTGTAATGAAAAAAAAAAGAGAGTATAAAGAATAGAGGTGGTGTCTTTTCTACCATCTAGGAGACTTTAACACATGCTAAACCTTTTAAATGTTTAATGTGCTTTTGATTTGCTGTTTAACTATATTGAAACCACATGTGTTTACAAGCTGTGATTAAGTTGAGAAAAAATTTAGTACCTTTATGAAGAACAGTCTTCCAACATCTCATATTTTAGAAATATTCTTTTGTACGTAACTTTTTGACAGGAGGCAAATATTCAAAATATAAAACGATACATTAAAATAGCCAAACAAATGTGCAATGCAATAAAGCAAATCATTAAAATTTAGGACAAAAATCTGCATGAGCTAAATCCATTTGTCTTTTTCATTTCGAGCTTACAATATATTGTTCATTGCTTTGCTGACATATAAACGCATACTGTGTGTTTAACTTTGGCAAAAAACATCAATACCAGTGATATTTTTTGTTGCTGTTTTTGCAAAATTTATTATAATGCTTTTGCAATCCATTAATGCTTTCTATTGTTAATTTTCTAAGAAATTAACAATATGTTATGTTTTAGGCAATGTGAAAAGAGGAAATAAAGACCTGTATTCACAACATGTAGAAGACATTTATTTCTTCAAATAATCACAATTTATAAATTTTTTGGACCAAGACAATAAAAAGTACATGCGTTGAACATTTTCTGGATATAAAATCTCCTCAAAAACCAACTATAAAACACATTTAGTCTTTGGGCCAAGTCACATACAAAGTGAAAAACTGTCAAACATGGATCTGCAACACTCTCTTATGCGTTTGTGTGTTATCAGTGTTAAGGAAGATTTTTAGAAACATGCAGTTTAAGAAAATAAGCATAAATACAATATAATCTAAACTTGCTTTGCATTTTGACACTTATAAAGCTGCACAGACATTTCTTATCTTCCTAATTCTTCCAGACTGTCCTTTAACGAACCCCTAGTCTTTAGTCTGCCCTTGATCTGTAAAACCAGGTTTTAAGATAAACATAAAGTTATACTTCTCTGCACTGCTCCTATTATTGCATGGTTTTCTTTTTGCTTGAGAAAATCAACATTTTATCTGCCAATAAGGTATCAGCGAACTTTGTTGTACTTCCATCTCAATTTTTTTCCCCCTTTTTCTTCCCCATCTCTTCTTTCCGCTGGAGCCTTTTGAAACTTAATCTAAGGTGCAGTTGTCATCTCCTTTTCTTGGTAACTAGTGCAGGCCACTGCCTCCTGTCTGGCAGCCCCCCACCTCTCCGCCCAGCTGACCCATCTCAGTACTCCTCCAGACAATTACCTCAGCTTCCCCGCTTGGGCTGATTAGCCCCCAGCAGACGGGATCAGGGGTGTGGGGCTTATGGGGGCAGACTGTGGTGTGCCTTCTTGTCTTATTACAGAGTTACTGTATAGTGGAAAGGAAAAGGCCTTTGGATGTAGGTTGAGGGAGATTGCTGACCGGTCCATGTGAGGGCAGGAAACAAATAAAAGAACCTTAAATATCATCCATAGGAGCAAATGGGTTTCATATTGACACTGCAAGACAAGCGAGTATTTATTGCATAGCAGTTGCTATAGTAAGATAATGTGCTTTTTTTCTTTAGTGCAATGAAGCCACATAATATAATTGTCTGACAATCCAGAAAAAATCATATGGGAGAAAATATTGTATTTTTTAAATTTAAAATTTATATACTCATTATTTTGTGTGTTTGACTTTTCATGTTTCAACTTTGTCATAGTAATTTTATTATTATTTTATTTTTGCTAAGAAATATATCAGGATGGGCCATATTTAAAAACAGAATTAAGCAAAACAATTAATCAAGTCTTACTATTTGGAGTCTTAGTAATACCACATTTTATGTTGATCTTTGCCAAAAGCAGAGAAAAGCCAGTAAGCTCATGTGAGTTTATTTTGTAAGCTTATGTTTTTTGTATCTCAGGACTTTAGTGGAACAGAACAAGAAGATCAAGTTGGATAAATAAAACGGCACAGTAAGGCTACACATTGTGTCATTGCTTCAGTGCTTATACCGATGCAGCTGGGTGATGTTTGCTGAAGTATATAATTCAAAAAGATTTCCTTAAGTAAATTGCTACTTGTTTGTGCTATAAAATGACACTGTGCCTGGAAATTGTGTAATATTGCCCCTTTAAAAATCTTAAAACTCACTTTTTAGAGTTTAGTTCAACAGTTTCTTCTTCACTTGTAGCTTTCAGCTTAATTTTGCTGCCAGTAATGGATCTGATAAAAATAATTTGGGGGTAATCAGTTAATTTGCAATAAGAGCCAAACTGCATCGAACTGTAGCTGAACAATTTTCATGAGATCTAACATGTTTTTTTTTAATATATATATATATATATATACTTCATTCTTACTCCTGAAATGACCTTTTGCTCTCTTTAAGAATTTGGGTTTGTGTCTGCACATGTAGGTTTGTACATTAAGGAAAGCATTCCAATTAAATAGTTGGAACACCTAATTGAAGCTGGGGAGACAACACATTAAAAGCCATGTACTCTCTCCCCTGAAGGAATTATGATCGGATGTAAAGAGGAGGTTCTGGAAACACGGGAAAATCCCAGACTTTGTTCAGCAGGTCGAGCATCCTGAGGTTTTCCTCAGGGGATGTCGAGAACCAGCACACCTGGGATGACGGGACTGAAATTGACATAGGAATTTGTAAACCCGAGTGCATAGGTTTTAAAAACAGCCATGAAAACGATTCAGTCATTTTAACTCAACAACTCTACAAACTCTACATGTTGCTTGATTGCATACTGTTGGATGTAAATCTGAGCCAGATTACTCTGCGTTCATCAGGAAAATACTCCAGATGAATGACTCCCTGCAGATATTTTAAGTGCCTCACTGTGACCATGAATCAAATTAGCAGGTTTGGAGTATCGTCTTAGGAAAAAATGTATTCATTCTGGGGAGCAATTATCTTCACATGTAACATGAAGTCATTTCACCAGCCTCTTAAAACACTTCTGTTTTTGTCATCTTACTGAACAAACCGGATTGAAGTTGGCGCTCCATAAAAATTGAACACATGAGGACTTTGTTGGTTATAAAACATCTGCTTTGTTTTCATCAGCCATAGGATCTCATCAATCATGCATCTTAAGCATGTTATTGGCTCATCCTGAGGGAAATTCCCAAAATTTAAATGAAGTGGAGCAGTTGTTTTTTTTTTTCGTTTTTTTTTCAGGTGAATGGGGAAACCACTCCAGAAAACTTTTTATGCTTCCTTTTCCCGTCACCTCATTACATTTTTTTTACTTCTTTTATTTGTGAACTACAAATACTCTAGTTTTTTTCTGACTTATGTAAATTTTAAATACAAAACAAGTTGAGTAGATCTTTTAAAAGAGTGTGGTTTATTTTCTTATTCATAGATTAAATTGCTTACTTATGTCTCGTCAAAGTCTTCCTTGAAAAGAATCTAAATTAAAGATGCACTGAGTTGGCTGGTGACTCTCGCCAATGGCTAGTTGAAACCTCAAACATTTTTAGTGTTTTTCAATCAGTGAGATCACCATGCCTAAAAGCTACCAGACTGCATAAAGCACTCTTCATGTGGAACTTGTTACTGCTGGAAGAAGAATCAAAGTTGGCCAATTTCAGTGCCAGTGAGATGTTTAAAGAGGAAGTCAGAGGAAACACAGAAGGTGTTAAAAGTTTCCAGAAAGGAAAACATAATCTGTGAAGGCACATTGGTTGTTAATCTGACATACTGGAGCAGACTAGATTATGGTGGGTTCTGGTCATTTCATCCTTTCTCTCTTTTGTCACTTCATACTTTTTCAGATGTTGCTTTATATTTGACTTTTTCAGGTACAGAAAGAAGCTGTGACCTATAAGATGTCAACGTGATGAGGCATTATTCATTTTATTATTCCACTTGAGCAGAAAAGGTGCTAAATGTAATACAACAAAGTTGCTTTGTTTCATCCTTTCACACCTTCAATGTCTGTCCTGCAACACACTTGATTTGGAAACAATAACTTCTCTGTGGAAAGCTTAGATCAGTCTATCTTTAATATGCTTCTTAGGCAATTCATACTATCCATAAACCAAAGCTCCCTTTGTATATTCTCATCACAGGAATTTAAAGTGCATGTCTAAGATTTATTTTAAACCTCTTTGCTCCTTGGAATTGTTCATTTTTTGGTCACTGTGGGACTCGGCCTATCCATCACCCCTGTCACTGGACAAACTGAATCTTTGCATGAGCTACCACAGACACATCTGCAGAGAATAAGCCGTGAAATTGTGTGGGGCCATCTGCTCCTTCCCAACTTCTCTCCTGCTGTCCTCTGGGGCTCCTTGTCAGTGGGACAGTGGCATACAGTAGGCAGTCACCTCCTTCTGTTGAACTGGGGTTTTTTATATCCTGGCAAATTAATGCAAGTCAGAATATTTCCATAACATGCCTTAAAAATCAATCACTAATAGCTAAGGGTTTTAGTCATTGTTTCTGTTTTCAGAGTTCAAATTTGATATTGCATAAGTAGAATACAATGGACAGATAGATGGATGTGCATTATTCCTAAAAGGGTGAAGAAAAACTTGATCAGTCAATGAGATTATGTATAATGTGGGCTAAAACCAAAAATAAAATGTTTTTCTTTATGAGATTGTGTGTAGGAATGGATATCTAAAGCAAGTTACCATTCGAGATTTCCACATGATTTCTCTTTTTAATGTTCGCCAATGACAAATGTGGAAATGTCAGCATTGGAACTAAACCATGGAGCAATAGGATAAGGTGATTAGGACTGATGAATCACATTCTTCTGCATCACATGGATGACTGGGTACCTGTGTGTCCATTTCCTAGGAAAGATTTAGTAACAGGATGCATTATGGGAAGAAGATGACCCAGTGGAGGAAATATGACATTTTTGGCAATTTTTGGCAATTTTTAGCTTGAAAACGTCAGGAGTTACTGTCCATGTGGATGTTACAGATTGTTGAAGATTGCATACATCATTTAATGGAAACTGTATACCCTGATGGCTGTGGCCTCTTACAGGAGGATAATTCTGTCACCAAACAAACAAAATGTTTAAAGAACAGTTTGAAGAGCATGACCGCGACCCGATCGAGCATTTGTTGAATGTCTTTGACAAACAAGTGTAATCCATAGAAGCTTTGCCTCTTTGCTCACAGGAGTAAATGTGGTTTGGGTTTATTTTGTCCATTCATCAAGTCTTCTGTCCATCCACTGTCTGTACCCGCTTGTTCTTTGATGCCGGCGCTCTCATTGCACTTATCTCCAGTAGTCGATGGGAGAGAGGCAGGGTACACCCTGGACATTTTTATTTTATCATTAGATTGATTTTTATACATATGTATTTTTTGGAGTTGCACAAGTTTTCTTTCCCCCCTTTCAGACTTTAGATTTAGTCATTTTCCATGAATCATTCATTCATTGTTTTGCTTTGAGACCCACTTGATTCCTATAATGTGACAAGTTGTGGTTTTATCTCATTTGTAATTTCCTCAAACATGTGGTGCTGCTGAAGCTTTTTTACTACCAGTTTCTTGAAAATGTTACTGCATCTTGTAACCTTTAGCCTACAGTCAAACCTCATTATGTTATTATTATATGCCCTAATCTGTTTTATATCCTTCTGAAAGATGGAATCTGCCTTGTTCTCATCTCTGTCTCAGCTTGAGTTGTGGGCTGTTCTTAATAACTGATGTCCTAATAGAGAGCTGTAATTGAATAATAACAGGTTATGAATTTGGCACATCTGGCCAGAGACTGCTCTGTTATCTGCTCAAAGATCCTGAGGCCAGAGTCATACACAACCCAACTCTTCAAACAGACTGGAGGGATAAAAAGGAAATAAACAACTGGAAGGCATTTTTACTGCCTGTCCATTTGTAAGTGGGTACAGGTGAAAGACGGAAAGCTAGAAACACTGGAATTGAACAATCTTTCCTATATGTCAAATCAGATTGAAACATTCTTGGCATTTCACACAGCCTAGCCTGTATTAATGTGGAAGTGCAAGAAAAGCGATCTCGTTTTTCTGCAGGGAATGATGCAAGCTTAACCCTAACCAGTTCAATGACTGGATTCCCCTGTGCCTTTGTATGGGGGTGTTATGAGAATACTTTCCCTTAAGCTTAACATGATTAGGCATTTTTATTATTCCTTCTTAAATAGTCTGTGTTTTAGCTGGAACCTGAGAGATCTCCAGGGTGCACACCTCTTGTGCTTAGGTGTCTCACCTCTCTAGGCTTTGCCTCTCCCACCACCAGTTCTCTCTTTCTCGCAGCACAGCGAGTTATGTGTGGTTTTGTAACACGATCAAGACTCTGTGGCCAACCTAAACAATGGGGAAAACCTAAATCCAAGTTTACTGTCTGAACAGATAATTCAAATCCTGATTTCTCTTGAGTACCATTTGCTGTCTTTTCCAGTCGGGGTGGACTACTGTTACCAAACTTTGTGGAGGGAGTTCCACTTGATAGCTTTAAGTATGCTGTAGTTTATGTCCTTTTCTTTCATCTTTTTGGCGGCTGTCTACTGAGAAATTGGGTTTAACTAATTTGATTAACCTAGACAGTGGCGACATTACACAAAGAGATCAGACTGTATTATAGTTTGGAAATAAAAATCAAATGTGAACAGTCAGTGCTTGTTTTGTAATCACATTAGGTTTTTCCAAAGCCAAGAGAACATAGTTTTTCATGGAGTTTGTTTAATTAAAGTTAATTTTCAAAGTAAAATTACCCCTGCTCAAATTTAAACAGAATCAAATTCAATTTTGATACAAATTATGGACAATATTTTACCATCAACAACCAATTAATCCCTTGACAGTAAATAATAAATTACTGTATCTGCTACAACCAATGAGTAGAGCAGTGATTAAACTTACTGGTAGGAAAGTCCCTTAGAGGCCACATTTTTGTTCAAGTCCAAGAAATTGCACTAACAACCAAGTCATTGTTATACAGCCAATTATGAGCTATAGTGAAAACAATTATCAAAGTGTACTAAGATTTTAGAAATATTATGTTTACAAAATGTGTTGTAGCCAGATAGTTCCTGTGATTTAGTCGTTTTGATAAGATGGCAGAATGTGGGTGTCATAAAGTGGAGATATTTAATCAACTATAATTTTACTTTTATTTTATTGACTTTGTAAATAGGGCCCCAAAGGTCTAATCATTTATGCTAAAAGAGCACACCCCATTCATTAAATAAAAGTTCTGGTTATGAAGACATTGTTTAAAGATAAACTATCAAAGCTATTTCTCTGTCTGAATGCTCCAACCTTGTGAAGTGAAATGTTATAAAAGTGTACTATGGACTGCCCTGTTGATGAAATGGTATTTTACAAAGTTTTAACAGCATGGGTGCAAACAAGTCTTCAGTGTGATACTGCTAAAAGACTAATTTATTGTAATTATTTTTTGGAGTCTGTTCCATTTTACAATTCACAATGACTGTGCTCTGTGAGCCAAAACCACTGCTGTGTGTCAAATGTTGCTTATATAGACTACAACTGAAACTTTATTTGCCATTGTGCTTCCATTAATGATACTTGTAAATTTAAATAAGCAGCAAAATCACGTTAAATTATTTTAAAATTATTATACGGAACACAAGTACGCCAGAAAATAATTTCTATGTAATTTTTTGACAATTTGTATATTCTGGTAAAGATTTTCCCTTAGGAAAAATAAGAGGAAAACCAATTTTTAGAATATGAAAGTCTTTTGACCTTTGCCATTTAAATTATTGGAAATGAAACATGAGTTCATGTAAAAGTGGAAGAATTTGATGCAGAGGCTTGCAATTTTCCACTTTAAACAGTAGATGTGAAGATGTATTCCACTGCAAACTTGAACCAATTAGTGTTTCAGATTTAAAAATGAAGACTACTTCTGTAAAGTGTTGGCTACATGTTGGTTCTAAAATATATTACGCCCCAAAATGTAGAGGTTTTCTTATCAAAATCTAAAAACAATGAGCACGCAACCTCCTCTCCACACCTTTCATGGGTTAATGCCTTTAACCTGGAAAGGTCCACAAATTTGTCATAGTTGGTCTTTTTTTGTTGTCTTTTCCCTCCTGGCCCCATCTTCCCTGGCCTTGCATGCTGCAGCTAAAGTAACTGCACTCTTCTTGTTGCTACAGTCCTGTCTGCACCTGTCAGTTAAATTCCCAGGGATGTCAAAGTCTCCCTCATCAAAGCCCTGCCCTTTCCCTGCACCTCATGCATCATTCTGCTGCCCTTTTTCCCACCTCCACCACTGGGCCTTCACACTTTCCCACTCTCTGTCTCGGGGAATCCTCAGGCCTATGATGTGTGAGCCTGAAGGTATTTTGGAGCTTGCCAGTTTGTCAGTGCTTTATTCTTATAGATTCTCAGTGGTCCCTTTTTTAGTCCAGTGTTGTTTTTCTTTCATGCTGCTCTGTGGGCTTGTTGTAAAAATTCCATTGTATGCCACAGATTTATTTTTTTTGTGGCAAAACGACACAAACCATAAAAAAAAATTCCTTTACTGGTAAGTGAACCATGGTCTCTGTGTCGATGCCTTTAAGAAACCTGACACTCACTGAGATAAACAACAGAGACCGAGATCCAGAGAAAAGAAATGAAGCATTTATTGAAAGTTTACATGTGTAATTTCCACCGCAGCTCTCATAAACTTGGCTTCTAATATATTAGTGGATTTTGTGTACAGCTTACAGTGAAAAATCCTGAAAATAAGCTTTCTTGTTTTGCAGCTTTGATATGTAAAGAAACCACTGTTGGTTTCTTTTGACCTAAATTTAGCATGTATTCACTTGCACCCTGCAGTGCACTTGATGCTAACCCTAAAAATGCAAACCAGAAATCCACTTGTATTACGTCTCCTGTTTTAAGCAGCAGTCTGGAAATGTGATCGGCAGCAAAAGTAAACATGAATTTAAAGTGGTGTCAGGTTGCTTTCTGCTTGATTTCATTTTATTTATTGTGGCACAATGAAACCATCTACCTACATGAGCTTGACTTTAGATACTATTTTACTGTACATGCTCAGAGATAACTGTATTTTAACCATGTATGCAACAACAGGCTTTTATTGTGTTTTGTTACCTCACTAGAAACTATCACCCCAGCATTTCATGCTAGTATATACCAAAACAAATCATTGTTCTCTTTGTTTACCATGCTATGAAATTGCGCTAT
>CAEFZX010024206.1:0-63405 GCA_903066825.1 Alfaro cultratus
CACGTCCCTTGAACTCACCACTCTGCTCTCCTTCTCAGTGAGCCTTCGTTTTCCCGTACCGCTGATTCCCCGGACCACATCATCTTTGCACATTCAGATTATTGTTTGCACGTATAATAAACCAACTTAAACTGATTTATTCTCTCCTGTGTTGTGTTCTGCATGTGGGCTCGAAAAATAGAACCCATCATGACAGTACTGAGTCCATTGGCAGATTTGTCTTAATTTATAATATATCAAAAATGTCTTTTTTTGAGTGAATCTAGTGCTTTTTATCAATATTTACTTAACACTTTGTTTTTGCAGTGTAACTGTACTATTCCTCTTCACCACACTGCAAAAACACAAATCTTACCACATATTCTTGGTCTAGTTTCTAGTTGAAATGTCTTCACACACTTGAAATAACAAAAAGCTAATTTAAAAGTAACTTTTCAGCAAAGATATAGGAGCTTGTTGAGTCAATAATTCCTTAATATTGATGAAAAAGTACAAATTCCACTGGCAGATTATTTCACTTGTAGATTAAATAATCTGGCTTTCTAAAAAGGATTAAGTAATATTTTGAGTTTTTGCAGTGTAGCTTCACCGTTTCTCTTCAAAGACATTTCCGTGAAGTTAAAGCGCGAGTTAGTTATTGACAGTGACAAGGAGAAGCTGCATCGGTGCACATGTTCTTTTGCAGGGATTACCCCAGATTAGGAATAAAAGTCGCCTGCTGATTGGCTCGGCTCGAGCCGTGCCACTTGCAGCTCAACAGGTTGCATGCTTGGACTTGCACCTGTCCGGCGATGGATCTCAAAGCGCCCGGGGTTTTCTGCAGCTCATGTGGGAGCCGTGGCTGAGCGGCCTAAGCGTTGGGATGTGACCGTACAGGAAGTGGTAGATTAGCGGCCGTGCGGAGTCATGATGGGGCTTCACCGGGGTCCGAGGCTCTTGGACTTCACCAAGACGCCGCCGCACCTGCAGTTCAACAAGTACGTCCTGACAGGATACCGGCCCGTTTCCACCGCGCCGGACTGCCTCAGGAGCCTCTTCTACATGCACAACGAGCTGGGGAACATCTACAGTCATGGTAGGCTGTTAAAAAACTCTGTTTAGAAATCTCTATGGAAGACCATGTCTGCCACTATGATGGAAAAAAAAGAAACTTATGTCTCATTTTTATAAATAACTATGAGATACAACATTAGGAACATCTTCACTCACAGCAGGTTCCTCAAGTTATTAAAAAAAACCTCAGAATTTCTACTTAGGAATCTATGGAAGTACATTTCTGCCACTCTGATGAAAAAAAAACTTCTATATTATAATATTTAATAATAATTGAGATACAGGCTGGGGAACATTTCACTCATGATAGGTTCCTCAAATTAATGAAAAAAAAAGTTTCTGTTTAGGAATGTATGGAAAACCATTTTTACCAGTCTGATAAAAATAAAACTTGTATCATAATTTAATGTTAATTTAAAAATATTATTATATACATTTATATGAACCTTCTTCTGTCTTTAATAAAGGTGATGATGAGGAAGAGATATCAGAGTTATGACTTAACGTCTCAAAATTGTGAGATACTAAAACATAAGTGTCATAATTTTGAGACAGCATCATAATTATAACTTGGCTATCTCAATAATAATGAAATATTAAGTCATAATTTTGAGATACCAAGTCGTATGACTTAGTAAAGGAAACACTAATCCATAATTATGAGCTAATCTCAAAAGTATGTGGTACTGTCTCATAATTTTGAATTTACTTTCCCTTTGGGATCAAAAAAGTATTTTTGAATTAGAATTTCTCATTATTTAGAGATTAGCAACATCTTAATCATGAGATATAAATATTTTTTTCCTCTCCATTAATGTGGCATTAATGGTCTTCCATAGAAATCTGGACTAAAGCTGAACAAAATGTAAAAGCATCAGAATAAGTGATGAAACTGCTTTAGCTAATTGGGATGTACTATGGAGGAAGAGCTCAGCTCAGCACATGGTCTGTACTTTCACTTACGCCGGTTACACGCATCCCTTGGGGAAGTGTAATGAGGATATGGGGTATTAGCTCTAATCTGCCCCAGGAAGCCCAGAGTTGGAAATATCCGACCGTTAACTGGGTCCTTAAAGGTGACTCCTGCTGGGGAACATCAGTCACCTGCAGACTGAGACAGAATATTACCCGTTTGGTTAGTTTTTCACTTTTTACTGGTAAAATAAAAAATTTTGGGGTGAGGAAAAAAAAAGTTTTTTTTCTTTTTGTCTCGTTTCCAAAGTGGCCTTAGGGTCATTAACACTAACACTCTTACTGAGAGGAAGTGAAGAGGTATTAGCATTAAAGTGCCCCATGTGTTGGAGCCGCTAACACTTTGTATTATTTTGTATTATTAAAAGATAAAGAGGAAGTACTTTGTTTATTTCCTGACCAGCTTCACCAGAGAACGTTTCTGTGTAGCTTTGTGATTAAATGTCACAATAAAAAGTCAACAGTACTCAAAACATTTACTCAAGTAATACTGGCACTACTTCAACATATGTTTACTGAAGTAAAAGTAAAAAGTAGCCGTCCAAGACATTACAAGAGTAAAATGAATTTGGAAAAAAGGCATCTGAAGTAACTGGTCAAAAATTTTAAATAATTCATATTAACAGCATAATTACAAAATAACAAAATCATTCACATTTTTTAAATCAATTTCTATCAATATAAAACCTTAACTGAAACATTTAAAATGTTTGACTTCAAACTCAAAAACTTTCCAAATGTTGAATATTTTCACGCCCAAAATTTTCCTGTTTTTTCTAGATTTCTGAGATTAATCTCAAAATGTCTTTTTTTTGGCAAAAATGTACTTTTTTTGACAACGGTCCTAATACTCTGTCATAGATACTTCATAGTAATGTTACTCAAGTAAATGCAGCTAATTTCCCAACTCTGGCAGTATCTTCCTATATTACAGGATGTCTAGGACTTTTACCCAGGTTTTCCCCGTTCCCCCCCAGGCATCCCCTTCCTCCTGTTCCTGGTGCTGCTGCCTTACAGTATCCCCTGGATGGAGGTGGACAGCACCTGGATCTGTGTCGCCCACTACCTGGCCTGCCTCTGCCCCACCGTTGGCTCGGTGCTCTACCATTTGTTCATGAACCACATCGGCGGTGAGCATGTGTACGACACCCTGCTCTCCCTGGACATGGTTGGGGTCTGCCTGGTTAACACTCTGGGTAAGAATCCTGAAGGAAAGTCCATTTAATGTGCATTAACTTTGCTTTTCAACACACAGTCAGCAGGTAATACACAATAAACAATAAACCAATTAATCACACGATAAGTTAAAATTAACGCTATAATTTTCATTTAGACAGCAGTTGTTAGACTTTTATCCAAGCATTTGACAGCCAATGCTAAGTAGCTAGTTTGCGCTATTTGCCACTTTTTGAATGTTTTTTTCTGTCAAAGCTGAATTATTTTTTTTAAATATAATTTTGGTTACCAAGATTTCATAATCTATTTTAATTATTATATATATTATAACAATTTTGTTTATTTTAGCTCTATAATTTGTTGAACTTAAAAGGGCCTCTTGTCACTTTAAATCCAAATAAGCAGCTACTGCTGGCCACGCCCTGGAGCTTTGCTTGGGTTGCTAGGTGACGGGCTGGGGTTGCTAGGTAACCATGGAACTGGCTTACTTGGAGTGTTTTTTTTTTAAAGGCAACGCTGCTTGTTTACTTTTTATTTTATTTTTTTAAAGGACTTGGGCAGTGTTTTAGAAGCAGTTTGTTTTAGAAGCAGTTGAGAATGAAATGGAAGCATTAAAAACCTGGAAAATGTGAATTTGCATAATGGCTACTGCTAAAATTCTCTTTTTTTGTTGATAGTAAAAGGGATTGACAAAACAACAAAATCTATATTAACATAGAACTAAATAAATACAGCAAATGCAAACAGATCGAAAAGTATAAATATAAACCAAAAGCTAAATCACAAAAATTTTTAGTTTTCTTAATTGCTTTGCTCTTTTGATTTTATGCATATAATTTTCAACTAATAAAATTGGGTTGATAATGTAAAAATGTTTGTTTTATTAGTGGTATAAAAGAAGAATCTGATGTATGTCATATCGGTCTTCGCCCAGGAGCTCTTCCCATCATTTACATCACCCTGCTGTGCTACCCGGCCGTCCAGCAGGCCGCCATGTTGGCCTACATCTTCCTGTCGGCCTACGGGATCTACTGCGCCACCACGGCCCACACAAACTTCCTGCGCCTGCGGGCGTTCGTCTGGCAGGCCTTGTTCCGCGTCAGCCTCTTCCTGTTCCGGGTTTACGGCAGCGGCGTGGGCAGCCCCGACTCGCTGCGGCTCTTCGTCATCATGGATGCTCTGGCCGTGCTGGGCGGGCTGGTCAACGTGATCCAGATCCCCGAGCGTTTCAGCCCCGGCCTGTTCGATAACTGGGGGAACAGCCACCAGATCATGCACGTCATGGTGGTCTGCTCCATCGTCTACCTGCACTGGGGAACCATGGAGGACTTGGCCTGGATTAAGACCTTCCAGTGTCCCACTGGGTGAAGCTCTGACCCGGGATGCTTCGGTAGATTCGGTTCGATTGGGGACAAAAATTGCAACATTTGTTACATTTTCAGCTGCTGCGGTTTGCTTTCTACGGAAGCCAAGAGTGGATTCTTTTTCCCGCATATATCTTTTCCCAATCGTTTTCTCAAGATAACGACCGTATTTTTCGGACTATAAGCCACAACTTTTTTCACACTTTGAACCATGCGGCTTATAACCCGGTGCGGCTATTCTGTGGATTTTTCTTCAACCGCCAGGGGGGGCTCTTTAGCAGGAAGTGAATTATAGCACTAATTTTCAATTAGAACAAGCACATGCTAGCAGCGGACAAGATGGAGAAATGTTTTCAAACTCATGCCCTCTCATCATAGAAACCACACAAAGAAGTTAATATGATGCAGCTTTTAAGTTGAAGGCTCTCAATCTGGCAGTACAGATCATTAGCCGCTGCATGTAAGTTCGGCGTGAACAAATCCATGGTTCGGTGTTGAGGCTGCGTCCTTAATAGAAGATTTATTAAGTATGCAGCCCCCAATGGAAAACTGAGAGCGACAGAGATACCAGCGGTTTATAGCCCGGTGCAGCTTATATATGTACATTTCCTTTTTTTTTTTTTTTTTTTTACTTTGTGGATGCGGCTTATAGTCCAGAAAATACAATAGTTAATTTTTCCTTTGTTTTCTGGAGAAAACCAGTTGATTTTTCCAGTGGTTTTCAGGAAATGAGGTCATTTCTTGATATAGTTATTTAAATTCCAAATAGTTTTCTCAAGATGACGAGCTAAACATTGTTTTCGAACAAACGTGTTCATGCCACAGTGGCATGAAGAATGAAATCAGGTTGAACAAACACATCATCTCGTGATCTCAAGAAAACAAACTTCGCCAGATTAACTTATTTGGAGAAAAACCATCTCAAAACACACGTCCAGAAAATGTCCGCTCTTGGCTTCTGTAGTTTTCACACTATCAAACCCTTTCAACCTGTTCCCCTCCTCACCTGTGGTGGCGCTGCACTGAAAACCACTGAAGGAAACGACATGAAGAGTTCCTCCTTTGCAAAGCGTAAACAAAAGTGGCATTGCATTAAATTTTAGTGTTTGTAGAATTTCTTTTTATCAAAACACCAACATCTCATTTTTACCTCTAGTGCTAGACTCGCTTGATTGTTTTGATTGTATTTACCCAGAATGCTCTGCGCTGCAGTTCACTTCCTGCTTTTGGAGCGTATGAATTCAAACCACACCAGAGCTCATTTCAACCAAACCGAGACTGAAGTTTGTAAGTGGACCAGAATTAACTTTTTTTTGTCTGCATTAGTTTGATTACATTCACACCTCCCCAAACGAACTAGAGATCTATTAAACCGGACTAAACAGAGCTGCTGTGAACGAACCCTTAAAATGCACTTTAGTTCTAGCTCCTCAAACTCTTTTCAGCAGAAGTTTTTACTGCCAGAGAAGAAGAGGAACCAACCGCACTGTTACTGAACTCTGATATCGCTGTATCAGATGAAAATCCTGAGTTACTTGATTCATAGTTTACTGATCTGTAGCAGTTTCTGGGTCATGACCCATAATAACAAAAGAGTCTGTAAAGTTATAAAGCACAATAAAGATTATATTTTTATATCTTGGGCTGATGTGTTTATTTCATTCATGATAGGAAGTGAAATGAGTCTCAGCAGCATGGTTCTCCTGTTTAATCTCAAAGAAAAATTAGCTGTATATACACTTCAAAAACAAAAGGAAAATCTCTGAAATTAAATCTGGATTTGGCAACAACTGGATTATTGTCATGTTCTAGCTCCTGCAGCTTTTCAAATCAAAAGCATCAACCCACTCCAAACTGCATTCAGTTAGGTAGAAATATGGCCACTCAGAGAAACGCGTCACTTTGGTTTTACAGAAGTGGAAAAACTTTTGCTACTTCTGCTGATTTGTTTCAACGACAGAATCACTGCAAAGCTGTGAATCGGGTCAGTCTTCGCCTGAGCTGCTGTCGTCTTCGGCGTCCGACAGGTCGGCGATGGGAAACCGCAAGATGGCGGCGACTCCGCTCAGCTGGGTCAGTTCTGAGGAAACAGTTCAGGATATTCATGACTCAAAAACACCAACAGATTCCATAAAAGTTAATAAAAATGGAGTCAGGGGATCAAACGGCACATTTATCTTCAAAAATGAAATGGTATAATTGCTTTTTTATTTTTTTACACTGCATTGCATTGAAAAATATAAAATAATATTAAGATGACCCAGTAAAATTCAAACATTTTCAAGGTAAATTTTCTAACTTTTCCAGCACTTTGGAGATAAAAAACAATACAAACAAACTAGAAAATACACTTTCAATTCATTATTACATATATTTTACTAGTGTTAGTAAAAAGAATTAGGATGTTAACATTCAGAATTATTTAGTGAATAAATGCTGTTTAAATGTGAAAAATGAGTGAAACTGATGTGACTGTAGCATTTATTATGTAGACAAAATATTTGCAACTCACGTTCACCAGAGACATGGAGGCTTGAGAATATCCTGCATGGGAAAAAAAACAAAAATGGGCAAATCAACTGATCAATAAGTATAAATAATGTCAAATATCTTAGTAACATACAGTTAAAGGGTTAAATATATACAGTATTGAAATATTTATGTTAGTTACCGGACGTTTCCTCCGTTGTCTCTCACGTTGTCCACCAGCCGGACGTATCGACTGCGTGTCTGGATGTCCTGATGTCTGAACGCAAAACCAAAACAAAACGGAGAAGAGAGAAATAAAGAGAGAGAAACGACAAACGGTTTCTAAATGCTCTCATGTCCCGACTTGAGATTCAAGAGTTATCAAAACTTTTTAGTCGCATTTCAAAACACAAAAAAAAAACTTCACAGAAATATTGGTTGGATGCATGGTTGGTTGGTTTGATAGATGAACAGAAAGATGGTTGGTTGGATGAATGGATGGAATAGAAAAACAGATGGATGAATGGAAATATCGACTTAATGGATGGGTGTACAGTTGGAAGAACAGGTAGATGGATGGATAATTTTCATGTTGAAACCAGTAGAAAATGTGTGTCAGTTGCAGCTAATGCTAATGTTTTTAGCAGCAACCAGTTTTCCCAGTTTATTGGGTGAACTCATGACCCCGTCCGACCCGTATGATTCTCTCTCCTCACCTGAACAACTTGTCGCTGATCAGCAGCGTGTCGATGGCCAGCGCGTCCGCGGCTCTTTCTACGTGAGCGATTCTGTACAAAAGGGAAAACTGACAAATGAGCGACAGGCGCTACTGCTGGTCCAAATCGCTGGTTCTGGTTCCTGACCCATAGAAGGCTCTGTCGGGCTCGTGCTGCAGCATCTTGTAGAAATCTTCCAGGGCTTTCACCTCTCCAGCCGCCTGGATGTCAAACAAAAAAACTGATAAAAACTCCTTGAATAAAGGAGGAAATCAGGTGAACCTGGAGCAGAAACTCACCTTGGTATCAGACAGCCTGCTGGTCACGGCCGGGTCACACAGGATTTCTGCAAAACAAACAACCAGTTAGGCCTCTAGCTGCTAGTTAGGGGTGCTAGTTATCAATCAGTTAATCTAAAGACTAACTACCGACGATGAATTGATAAGTTTCCATTTTCTTAAAAACTTCAGTTTTCTCTTGAATCAAGATGGCCGACCATCATAACATAAAGAGGTATTTTTTTCATAATATTCCAAAAAAAAAAATCATTTTAACATTATTTTGTGTCAGCTGTATAAAACACTGACTGAATAAACAGAAAATCGTGGTTCTAAACAACGGCGCCATACGGCACTGGCTCAGCTTCATTACGCCCTCTGCTGGTCGGCGGCCAAACTACAACACTCAAAGAAGGTCTAAGCGGAAGTTATTAGCTAATTATTTTAATCTGGTAAATAATTAATTGACAATTAATAGTAAGTGGATTAATTGTTTGCATCCTTGTAGTAAAATCCAGCTGTTTAATTCAAAACATTGCAGCAGCTCCTACCTTTGAGTGAGTATTTGTGGCCTGATGACGAGTGGACCAGCATGAATTTAGGTCGGTTTTCCAGCAGAACCTTGTTGTCCTGTCGCACCGCCTCTTTGAAGACGTAGGCGAAAAACTGGTCCTTGACAAACCCGGGGCTGGCCACGAGGATGCACTTCACCACTAACAGCAACCAAAAAGCAAACCTTCATATGGATTAACAAATTAAAATAGAGAACTTGTAGTTTAGCTGTTGTCCTACCCTCAAAATTAATGTGACGAAGAATCGCCTGCATCACCGCCTCGTAGAACCGCTCCAGCGCCTGGAGAAAAGAAAAGAAAAAACTATTTCTGTAACATTCATACGCTGTACTGCTGCTTACTTTGAAGTACATATATTTCTGAAGTAGAAAAAATCAATTTAATGAATATGTGTGGCATATTTAGTCTTTCTGATCAGTCATAAATGTGTAGTGAAATGCAGCAGAGCAGTGCTGAGCCACACAGACACAACGAGCAACAGGCGTTCTTCTGAAAACAGTCGGAGGGCCACTTTCTTTGGCTGCCACATTTTAGAAAATCAAAGGAAACTAGAAACAAGGACTTTTTTTTTTACAACAGAAAGAGATACGTGGAGAAGGATCAGAGTTGAGTAGTAACCAGTTACATTTACTGGACTACATTTTGAAAAAAAATTATTTTAGGAGTGTTTTTACTGTGCTGTTCTTTTTACTTTTACTTGAGTCATTTTATTAGGAAGTATTGCTACTCTTGAGTAAAATTTCTGGATTTTCTACCCACTGAAAGACAAACAAACATGTTTTAACCAAACACCCACCAGACACACCTGCAGTTTTTGTTAGTTTACAAATTTTTTATTGAAAGAAACTGATTTAGAAACATCTCCTTTGCCTGATTTTGCTATTTCTTGTTACTTATATAAATTATTGTCATTTTCGTCTGTAAAATACCAAAATTTCCACTTAACTTTATATTTTGGTCCGTCTGATGATGTAATTTTTAAATATTAAATGATAATTTGATCAGTCATTCAGTACTTGAGTAAACTTTTTACCAAATACTTTTTTACTCTGGAGTAATTTCTTGGATGGCTACTTTTTACTTTTACTTGAACATAAATATGTTGAAGTACTGCTACTTATACTTGATTATAATTTTTTGTACTCTGAGAATGATTGGTGATTGGACGTCATATAAAATAAAGGTAAGATCATACACCATTTTTAACACCCAAACCCAAAGAAAACATTAAAATATTTTTTATCTTTATTGCTATTATATTATTAATAGTTACAGTCAAAATTAAAATATAGCTTCTATATTGACTTGTAGATCTGATGGAAACGCAGCGAGTGTCGTTAGATTTATTGCTGTAATGTGACAAAATGAGGAGAAACAAAACGCCTGGCAGCCACAGTCTGACGCAGCGCTGCGGCAGACTCACCTTCTCATGCTGGCTGCAGCTTCCCTTCCTCTTCCGAGGAATGGTGACCTCCACTTTGGCTCTCAGCAGGGTCATGGCGGGGGTCACCAGCACCACGTTGGCCAGGCCCTCCTGCATCACCACGGCCGCCACGTCTGCTCTCTGCGCCGGATCGCAGGCCTGCTCTGAAGCGGAGACCCGGATGTGCTTAACGGACGCTTCACGCAGGTTCAGGTCTTATTTATGTTTAAACTTTGTGAACCGAGGGCCAAAATCCCCAAACTCAAAGTATTCAGCCGCCAATTTCTTTTCCTTCCCCCAATTAAAATTAAAAACACAGAAATATTATTGTGAATTCTCTCTTTCGCCTGCACACTGATAAATAAAACGTGATCATTTACGTTTGCATTAATGTTTGCAAATATTTAACTTTTTGATCTTTTTTTTAATCTCAGTGTTTATTTTTATCCTGGTAAATTAACATTAAATTTAAAAATATGTTTTTTGTATTTATGTTACCGATCCGATCCAGAACCACGCTGTCCCAGCATTTCTTAGCCAGAGTGAACTTCCTGTTGAGCTCCAGTTCGATGGTGTGGTACGCCCCCATCTGGAGAAAAGACATCATGACAGCCACATTTTAAAAATACTACAGAAATGAGAGAGAAAGAGAGAGAGAGAGAGAGAGAGAGAGAGAGAGAGAGAGAGGGGGGCTGGATGGATGGCGTATAAAGATAAAGAAAGACTAGAAAAAAAAACTAGGAGAGAAAGCAAAATAGAAAAACTAGAAAGAGGGGAAGAAAGTGTAAAAAAGACTAAAAGAGAAGAAAGGAGAAAAGAAAGAAAAAAAGGGAAGAAGAATGAAAGACTAAAAAAGAACTAAAAGAATAAACTAGAAACAAAGAAAGATTAGAAAAAGGGGAAGAAAGTGTAAAAAAGACGACAGAAAGACTACCAAGAATGAAAAAGTGAAAGAAAAAAGAAAGACAGAAAGAAAAAACTAGGAAAAAGAAAGAATAATGAAAGACCAGCAGTTTCTCTGTTGTTTCACCTGCATTGATCTAATTTCCCAGACATTTCTGTCTATTAATGAAATACATTTACATATTGAAGAAACTTTCTTTAAATCTAATTAATAAAAAGGTTTTGGGTAACGTGTCGGACCTTGACATACTGGTTCTCCTCGATGTTGGTGCCCTTCACTCTGAGCTGGCAGGCCTGCGAGTCGAAGTCGATGGCCTCCACGGACAGAGTGAGCGTGGTCCGAACCCTGGAGCTGCCCACGCTTCCTGTGGTCGACTCAGTCTGCACCTTCCTGTGGGAGACAGCAGACAGCAAAGGCTGCGCTCACACTGCAGGCCTTCATGCTCAACTCACCTTTTTTTGATTAAATCTGATTTTTTTTTCTTTCTTTTTTGGGGGGCCTTTCACATTTCCCAACTTAAGCGACTTGTATGTGATCTCCAGTGTGAACTGCAAACGACCTGAAAGTGTCCCGGACGCATGGATGGATGCTAACAGTGTAGCACATCTTACGGTTTTGAAGTTGTTGTCCGACCGGAGTTCTGACTATCTGTGCTGCCTCATCAGATTTTCCTAACATATGTTAAGTAGCATCGATATGTAGCATCGATACGTAGCATCGATATGCAGCATCGATGTGCACATTACCACAAGGTAGGACGAATTAATGGGTAGCACAGACAGAACACCAGAGCCAGCACATTAACAACTGATTTTGATTTCTATATAACTATAAAGTCTCAGAAAAAATACAAAAATATTCCTCCCCTGAAGGAGACAGTAACATCTCTGTTATTTTCATACAGTAGATTAGAATCTACAAATGATTATTCAAAATTATGGTGGTTATGTAACGATTGTGGTGGTGAAATGTAGAAAACAGCAGGAAGGGGCTTATTGATGCTTATCTAGTAATTACAGAAGTAATTACCATCTAATTATGTGTGTGTTCTACTGGATTTTCTTCTGGAACCGGGATGTTCATGAGTGGAATCGGTTCTGTGCGGTGTGTTGCTCCTGGACACACGAACCGATCGAACCTGTTGGACTTTTATCAGCTCTGTGGTCACAGAGGTTTGGAAAATCGGCCTACAATCCTTAAATCGTGCCGTGTGAACCAGACCTAAAACTCACAACCTCCACTCCTCTCATCTCGTCTCTCCACTGCCCTAACGCTCTCTGACTCTGGTTGCTATGGTAACATTTACATATCCCTTCAAAATAAGATACAGATGCGCCACAAATACAAACATTTTACTTTCGTGAACATTTTAACTCACAATAACGACTAATGGAGTCCTGAGCTTGTTTCTCCCATCTGGGAGTGATGAGAGACAATGACACCCGAAGTGTTGCTGATGCACAGGGTGTTTGGTCTCTACGTGGAGAAGCAGTTTGAAGCTTCATTGCCTCATTGACATCCGGTCATCATATCATGCAGAGCAGCGTGGACTGTGGGAATCACCGACCGGGATGAATCCATCCTCCTGTCTCTTCTCTGGAACTTTTCCCTTCACAAAGAAACTTTCTAAAGACTCTGATCTGTTTCTGACTCATTTTGCTGCTTGTGGCTCAATGTTGGCGGCAAGACGTAACCAAGAGAATCCGGTTAAAGGATTTTCAAAATAAAAGATCCTCCAGACTCAAATAATACATAAAACAGAAATATTAATTATTTCTTGTGTGGCCCGGTACCAATTGGTCCACGGACCGGTACCGGTACGCGGCCCGGAGGTTGGGGACCACTGATCTATACTGCATTTAAAATAAAAAAATAACTTCCTTCTCTGTAAATATTTAATGAACAATTTTTTCCATTAATTTTTACATTTTATGGTGTACAAAAAAAATCCTCAAAGTCTTGAAATATCAGTCGAACTCTAAACCTCCGTCGGCCGGGTTCCTGTCTTGATGTTATGGATATTAATGTTTACCTGATGGTTGAGGCTCTCAAGCTGTCCCCCACTTGGAGCAGGTTATAGGTGTGCCACATGTCTTCCGCCTCCTCTGGCACCAGAGTCACCTGACTGAGGAAGAATAAACACAAATTCAACGGTTTTAATTAACTAAAATATGCCTATAATAAAATATTATCTGGGTGAATAATGAAATAAAATCAAGAAAATTATGGACAACCCTGTCCATCTTCTTCATGAAAAACTGTCTCCAATCAGAGGTTTTATCAAATTCGTTGTAATACAGACTGCTACAGGAGATCTTAATTATAACATAAATGTTGCTGCTTACTCATAGTTTTATGCTTAGTCATAGAAAAGTTATAATCTGGACACACCTTAGTAATGCTTTTATTTATTTTTACAAGCCCTTTTGCCCCTTAAAGCAGGAGTTGTTGCAGTTTACACACGTCTACGATGACACATTTACCAAATAGCATGCTTTTTAGCTTGCTAACATTAGCACTCACCCGGCATTATCTTTCTCAATATCTTTATTGAGCAACTTCATGGTGGGACGATGGTAAGATATCAACACAAGTGTTAGCCTAAGCTATCGAGGTTCGCGTTTGACCAAGTTGGATACATTTTACACCGATAGGAGCGCAAACTAAGAGAAAGCCATGTCTTAACTTCAGAATGAATCACTCAGTTCATGTTGCCAGGCGCTGAGGCATTACGTCACGAGAAAATACGTCTTTCCATGTGGGTCACTTCCGTGGGCGTCTCTATGGCAAGCTGTTTTACCATTTAATACTTACACGTGATGTTCAAAGCATGGCTCATTCTTCAGTTCCAGTTTTTATTCTAAAACTCTGTGCCAGTTTGTAGGAAATGCGTTGAGGTGGGTAATATAGCTAATTGTATTTACTTATTTATACTTTAGTAACTTTTTGTGAAAAAAACTTTTAAATTTAAATTAAGAAATACTTTATTAATACCAAAGAGCAACTAAATATTATTATAACTCGTATTATCCAAGGCTCTTCAAATAGATGTTTTATATGCTGATGGCTGTGGGCAGGAAGGATATCCTGTAGCAGTCTGTATTACAGTGCGTCAGAAAAACATCTGACTGAAGACACACTATTTTTGTATGACGATGCAGTATATACCTGCCAATAATCATTTTTTCATTTAGTTGAAAGTTTTACCAATGCATAAAGTTCTTTATAAACAATCAAGCTTCTTTTTTGAGCTTGCCATTCTGTAGACACTGAGGGAGTATTTTATTTTAGATATCTGTAATGCCGTAGTTAAAAAAAAACCCAAAAACTTTGTTGATCCAAAAGGGAAATTAAACTCCTGTTATTCAATTTTCCTCTAATTTAGTCATTAAACTGATGTTATTCAATGCAATCTGTTTGTAAAATAACTTAGATGTTTTTTTCAAACCAATGTAATGGTTCCCACAAGAGTTCTGGGGTACTGGAAACTTCTTACATATGTTAAATTTAATTTTCAACTATTAAAATTACCATTCAGATCTGAATAAATGCCATTGTTTAAAACTAATGCAATGATCAAAAATTTGTCATAAATGTTGTTTTGATTATATGACAATACAACCTACCGTATCTACGAAGAACGACGACTCGTTCTTTTTTTTATTGTAACTTTAAGATAACCAAATGCTGACATACTTCGAATACAGCCAATCCAAGAGAGGAGAGAACGCACTAGATCCCGCCTACATCTGAAAACTAACCAATCGCAGCGCAAAAACAGTCTTACCACTTCCGTTCGACGTCGCTTTGAGCTAACACTCTCCTAGCCTTTTTTTGTCGATGGCATGGTGCTAGTAGCTGCGGCATAAACGGGGTTGTGACGGGAAAAAAAAATACTGACATTTAAAAGCTAATTGGAATATTTACTAAAAATATATTGACAATTTATTATTTTTGCAGCACATGTCAGCCATCACATCCTCATTAATTGAACTCCCGGCCTCAGATTTTGAGGTTGACAGTTTTTCCCCAAGGTTAGTGAGCTAGCGCGCTAACGACAGCCGATTATAGTTAGGCTAACAGTAACTCGGTAGCCACTTTAAGCCGCCGCATCTTTATTTAATCGATTACTCCAAGATCCAAAAATAGGGTAATAAAATGGCGGAAGCCGACAAGTTGAACATCGACTCCATTATACAGCGCCTGCTCGAAGGTAAGCCTCAGAATATACATTTATCCGCACATAGGTGCCATTTTAGCGAACAGGGAAGCCGCCAATGCTAGGCGAGTCAGTCATCTTTGGCGTCCTGCAAACGAAGCTGAACATTTAAATTGTGCAGCATCAGCTTGGTTTGATCAGCCCTATTTCCAACATTTAAAACCTGTTTCCTCCCTAACTTTACATTGAGACTTTAAGGAGGGAAAGTACGGATGCGTTTTCTCAGATTGGGCCAAAAATGTAAACTTTGAGCCTTCAGTGTTCCAATGTATTTCTTGAAATGTTGAATTTGCTTACACTTCTTTCCAAATCATCTTTGATCATCTAAAAGGTGGAAATTTTGAATAGCTAGAATAAAAAAATAACAGTAATCAAAAAGTGTGCACAAATGTAGGCATATTAACAACATTTTTGAAGCGATTTTATTTGAAATGGTGTTTATTTTCGCACAATTTCATCCTATTTGTAGGTTAGAAATTAGAGGTTAACCAATCAGGCTTCCTGAGTGATTCAAATGTTTGGTTTTCTTTGAGTTCTGACTTCTTGAGTTTAAATTTTGTTCTTTTATTTTAATTTTTTAAAAAGCATAATACATTAGAGGCTAAAATGTGTCACTGGTTCTAAGATAGAGGTGGGAAATTTTATTTAATCTGAAAATTAATAAATTACAAGATTTGTTAAAGCAAATGTATCCAATCTGTAGCTGATTTTTTTTAAATTAAACAACAAAAAGTTGATTGATTCTATCAGAATTTTAAGATAAAAATTATTAAACATGTTTAATAGTTGCTGATATTAGGGTGTTTGGAAGATTATGTTTAAGCAAATTAACTAATATAAAAAATCTTTTTATATACTTTTGAATTGCATTGCAAAAATTGTGGGTGCTAAAATAAAATATATATCATATTTGCATATCAACAAATGGATTTAGATTTTTTTAAATTAAATCCATTGGAAGATGAAGCAGTTTGTTTGTTTTTTACCTTAATTTTGTATAACAGCACCTTCTTTGTTGAACAATCGATTGTTCTGACGATTAATCGGATTTTATAAATGGCACATTCTGTAGAGTTTTTATTTAAATACTTATACCTTTTTTTAAAGGCCATTCAGTCCTTTCATTTAATTTTTTTTTTGCCAATTTCTTCTCTAATATTTCTACTTCCAGACATAAAAAATCACAGTTATTGTTATTAGCTGCATTCACGGTTCAGAAATTCTTGTAAAAATTATCCCTAGATCCAGTATAAAACTGTAATTTTTAAAAGTACAGATGGAATAGTCAGTACCAATGGTTTGCATTTTTGGGCACAAAATGATGAATCTGTTTAAATTCAAACGATTAGTAGTGATAATCACTGTTTTTCCTTTGACGTACTTTTTGTTCTGTTTGTTTTATCCGCAAAGTGAAAGGATCCAGACCCGGTAAAAACGTTCAGCTGACAGAGAATGAAATCCGCGGCCTCTGCCTGAAGTCTCGGGAGATTTTCCTCAGCCAGCCAATCCTGCTAGAACTGGAGGCGCCCCTCAAGATTTGCGGTGAGCCTCGGGGTCAAGGGTCATCTTCAAGTGCATTTTCACACACTTTAGTTTGGGAGGACAGTTGTTGTAGCTCTGTGGATTATTTTAACATTATGGTGAATTTTCTAAAGAGGTAGAAAACTGCTGCAGGGCTACAACTAACGATTATTTTAGTAGTTAATTAATCTGTCTATTATTCTGACGATTAATTGATTGCTTTGGTGATTAATCGGTTAATCAGGTATAAAAATGTCACTTTCTGTATATTTTTAATTTAGCCACTTAAGTCTTCTTCTTTGCTATTTCAGAAATAAATTAAAAGATGCAAATAAATAAACTAATTTCATTTTAAATAAGAAAATAAACATTTTATTGCCTAAGATGCAATAATTTAGCATTCCTTTAGTAAATCTGAACCAGGTGACGCTAAAACTGCCACCTGAGGAGTTTTGGCCAAAACATTTTTATAGTAAAAGGCGTTTTTATCTTAAACGCAAAATATATGCATTTTTTTATACAGGGGAAAAATTTAGATTTTTTCCCCAGTAAATAGTCTTTTTTGAGCCTGTATTCCAGTAAACGATTAATTGCCGACTGTTTCAATAATTGATTAGTCATGACTACTTTGATTAATCATTTCAGCTCTAACAGTTTCAGGATTTAATAAGCGTTTGGATTTGACTTTCTCTTATTAAAAGCATGCAGAGATTTACTTATTTTTTGTTGCCGCTGCTGTGTTGTTTTGCAGTGTGAGTCTCCTTGGACTTGTTCTCCTGAGTCTTTGTGCTGATGACACCATTCAGTGTTACTTCATAGGAACAGTGTGTGGAGTTCAGAAAGTGACTGAGTTTGAGGTACTCTGCAGAAAACGGAGAGAGAAAAATCACTACAGTACGGCTGCAACTAATGATTATTTTAGTAAGCACTTATTCTAACAATTAATTGATTAATCGTCTAGATAATGTGGCTCTTTCTGCAGATTTTTAAATTTAGCTTCTTAAGCTTTTTAATACAACATTAGAAATGCATTTAAAAATGCAATTAAACAAATTCATACATTTTTACATAAGAAAAGAAATAATTTATTGCTTAAAATGCAATAAATGGCTCAGCAAATGTGGGAGAACATGTTTACCGAGAAAATGTTTTCATCTTAAATGCAAACTGTGTATAATTTTGTACAGTAATAGCTTAAAACAGAAAAATATAATTTAACTTCCCAATTTTTTTGGTTTAGTTTTTCTTATTTGGCTAGAAAAAAATTATTTTTGTTTAAACTCCACAACAAAAACGGGACACAAGGTCTCTCTGTTTTTTAAGTTGCTTTGAATAAAAGCTGCTGCATGTTTGAGATTCTAATTACGACAGTATGCTAAAGAATGAAGAAACCTGCTTAATAAATTTGGTTCTATTTTTAAAATTATTTTAAGATTTTGTCTCCCTAGAAGATGAAAAACAAGCAGTCTATCTGCATCGACCATCTCTGCTTGCAGGACAAGTTTTTCAATAGAGAAAATGGAAAACTATCAATCCTGACAATAAGGACAGTTTCAGTCTTTTAAAAAACATTATTAGATTTTATTGTGACAACAGTAAATCTAAATTCTTCTAATTCTTATAAGAAACTTATCACAATAACTTTTTATTGAAAAACATGAGGGTTTTTTTTTTCTTTTTTTTCCTCAAAATTAGCAATAAGTAAATTTATTTTCGTAATTTCAGTTTAGACAATAAAAGCACAGATGATGTTAAAAGGGAGTTGTTTCTGTCTACGTGACCCCATACTTGCTTAACATGAAGTCTGGGCTTCTTCAGATGGAAATCTTTGAATTTTATGGATTAATTTTATTTTAGTAATCAGATCCGTTTCTCTCTATCTGCCTCTGAATGACTGTCAAAATTGAATTAAAATCAAGCTCAGATCTATGGAGGACCAAAACTGACGTAATTAAAAATAAAAGCAGAAATTTGTTTTCATCAGAAGCAAAACAAAATGTATACATTTCTTGACAAAAACGCACATAAAAAGAAAAGGCTACACAAAATGGATATAATTCTGTTTTTATTTTTGTCATTTTCGGTCTTCCATACAATCCTGCTCTGTCCCCTCTCCAGGCGATGTTCATGGGCAGTACTACGACCTTCTGAGGCTGTTTGAATACGGAGGCTTCCCACCAGAGAGCAACTACCTGTTCCTGGGCGACTATGTGGACAGAGGGAAGCAGTCGCTGGAAACCATCTGCCTCCTGCTGGCCTACAAGATCAAATACCCAGAAAACTTCTTCCTGCTGAGGGGAAACCACGAGTGCGCCTCCATTAACAGAATATACGGCTTCTATGATGAGTGTAAGTCAGGAAAAATTCAAACTGTCTTTGTTTATCCACCACTTAAGAAGAAGTCTGGTTTGGTAGTTCTTATTGCTTATTGTAAACTTTTTACATTGTGTAGAAGTTTAATCAATTTATTCACGTTCAACAGAAAGTAGTCTAAAAATCCAGTAATTAATCCTAATTAGTAAAATATATACATGTTTGTTTCCTTATTTTAGCAGCTTTTCTGTGTGTTTTTTGTTTTTTTAATCGGGTGCTTGAAATCTTTGAAAATGTTTTCATTTCTATTACGTGTTTTCAAGGTTGATTTCTGTCCTTGAAAGTTTGTGATATTCAACCTGCACAGTTTAGTGATAAAGTTCAATCTACCATTCGATTAAAAGCATAAATTTGGACAATGTTACTTGCAGTTGAATTCAGATATTTAAAGATAATAAAAAAACAAAAACATTTTTCTCTCACTGTTTGAACTTAAATCTGACTAGACCTTTATTGTTTTAGGTTATTATCACCAACGTTATTTTTATTTGCTCCAGAAAACTTAAACATTTTTAAGTAACTTTTTCAGATCAGTTGGTTGTAAAGGGTTTATGTGTAAGAGTCACATTTCAAAACATAACATTTTTTTTGTATTTTACTTTTTTGCCCCTAATTTAGAGTGTAAAATACAATCACAAGACTTATTAATAATTGTAATAACTTATATAATACTGTACAGAAACTGTTTTCTTTAGTTCATTTGTATTACTTTTCTCTTCAAAGTGTGGTGCCGGAAAAGTGCTTGAATTTTCACTGTGGGAAAAGTGTATGGCCCAGTCAAAGTCCAGACATAAATCCAGTTGCAAATGTGTAGCAAGACTTGAAAATTAATTATTTTGTGAAGTTTAAAGTGCTCAGAAATTAACTGATTGTCTTGGAAGGTCAAGCTGAGAGTGTGGCTCATCCAATCAGACTTACTTTGAGCTGTTTTGCAAAGAAGAACGGCAAAAGGTTGATCATTTTTAAACTTTTCAGACCCAAAAATTGGAATTGTCAGGTCCAGTTTCAGAAATCTGCAATCAGTGCACCTTTACGTTTACTTGGTTCTGTTTCGCAAACTACTAACTCTGTTTAGCTGAATGCAAATGCATGCCACACTTTTCAGATTTTGTCTGCAAAAAAGAAAAGTGGAGATTACATAATTTTCCCTCCTCTTCTGCATGCAGTCCCACTGAAACACATTGTGAAATTACCCAACATTCAGGCTTTCTGGTGTGTTTTTCTCTCACAGGTAAAAGGCGATACAACATAAAGCTGTGGAAGACCTTCACCGACTGCTTCAACTGTTTGCCCGTCGCAGCCATCGTTGACGAGAAGATCTTCTGTTGCCATGGAGGTATCCTCCTCTCCCCGTAACTCGGCTCTCATCTCTGCTCTGTTTCTGTCGCAGCCAAACGAGCGTAAAATTCACTCTATTTATGTCCCGTTTTCACAGAGTCAGTGTTTGGCTACTTAGGTTGATTTTTATCCGACTCTTATTAGGATTTACATTTGGAAAACATCTGATAAAACAGTTAAGGATCTGGAGATTGTTGTAGGTAATCACTCCACACATCCGCTGAGAATAAATATTTGTGTTTCGCAGTGAATATGTGTGTTTGTAGGTTTAGAGAAATTTAAAAGCATGTGAAAGTGGGCTCAGACAAAATGGCGGCGTCGAGTGAAAATATGTAAACACAGACTGTTGATCTGTAAACGCTGGTTACATAAGAGAGCGTGAACACATGAAGGAGCTTTACCTTGCAGAAGGACGACGATGGAGCTTAAATCTAAATCTGGTTTAATCACTTTCGTAGTTTGCAGAATTAAATTCAAAAGTTAGTTTTGTTCTGGGTGTATGCAGGGATTTCTTTCACATTTTTGCTCCTTTTGAAGAAAAATTAATTATTGATCAATTACACCTCTGATTTAGTCCAGAGGTCTTCAATGTGGGGGTTGCAACTCGTTGGAGGGTCGTGGAGAAGGCGGACGTGCAATTTCTGATTGAGAATATTTTTGAATATTTTTTTTTTTATTCAAAGTTAAGTCTTTGAATACACGTTAACATGAATCCAACATGAAACAAATATAAAAAATAATGAATATCAGTCAGAAATTCACAGATTTAATAATCAAAAATCAGTTTATGTAAAAAGTTCTGGACTTTATGCTAAATAACAGCTTGTTGAATGATTAGGGTTATTTGTTTGTATGCTCCATTTAATGATTAATTACTAAAGTGGTTGACGATTACTTCCATAACCGATTAATCCGATTAATCGCTTTAGCCTCAATAAATATATGCAAACAAAAGTTTGTTTTTTTTATCTTAAATGTTAAACGAATGGATATTTTATAGTTTTGGCTGAGTTACTGCTCTGAAGATGACGTCTGGCCAGAAAATTGCCCTTTTTTTGAGTCTGTACACTTAATTGATTACAGAATCGGTTGACGATTATTCCAATAATTGATTAATCACGATTAGTTCAATTAATAATTTTGGCCCATGCTTACATTTATTGAATTTTTAAAGTCTCCACTGATCCCTAGTGATTAAATAGTGTTATCGCTGTGGAGCTGGTTCAGTTTCTTACACTTTAAATGCTCCAAATCAAAAATATTGGTATATTTTCTGCTGATTCTGCCGGTTTTAACCTGGGCGTTGTTCGTGTTTAGGCCTTTCCCCGGACCTCCAGTCCATGGAGCAGGTCAGGAGGGTCATGCGTCCCACCGATGTACCCGACCAGGGCCTCCTCTGCGACCTGCTGTGGGCCGACCCGGACAAGGACGTGCTGGGCTGGGGCGAGAACGACCGCGGCGTTTCCTTCACCTTCGGCGCAGATGTGGTCACCAAGTTCCTCCACAGACACGACATGGACCTGATTTGTCGAGCCCATCAGGTCTGTGTGGAGAGTTAATGTTTTCATGAGAGATGTCAAAAGCAAAACCAGAGCGACTTGTTCTTCAGCTGAATTGATTATTATTTGTATTCGGTTATAGAATAATCCGTTAGGACAAAGGAATGTTTTTATTGGAGGTGTGTTCAGCTTGTTGGAACCTGTTTCTGCGAGGCTCGGCTCTATCTGCGCTCATGTTGTTCCTATCGGCTGGGAACTTCCTCTCTGAGTTCTCAGCAAGCTGGTTGACGACTTTCAAATGTTTTGTGGAAGTGCAGCAGGTGGAACTTCTCAAAAAACAACAATAAAAGCTGAAGCTCAGTTATACTTCTCTCCAAGTTGTAAATATTGGCTATTGATTTCTGTTAGCTTACAGTTGTGGATTGTACATAAATTTTATATTGCTAGTATTTCTATACTTTTATTTTTGTCTGATTTGTTTTAATATCTTTACTGGTTTCCCTTCCTACCTACTCTCCCATTAAAAACATTTTCCTACTTTATTAGGGTTTAATTAATCGGCTTGATCGTGATTAATCGGTTCAACCGCGATTAATCGATTGTTAAAATAATGGTCAGCTAATTTGGACTATTCAGATATTTAAAAGTAAAACTGTACTGTTTTATTTAAAATAAAAAACAGCACAGTCAGAGCAACAATTAAACCAAAACTGAACAAAAATATAAACATTTTGCAATTAAGATGAAAAACCTTCTTTGTCTGTAAATGTGTTTACACAGAAATCCTAAAGTGGCGGTTTTAGCTTCACCTGGTTTAAACTCCTATTAAACACCTGTTTCTGTCCAATTATTAATTAGTTTATCTAAAAAAATAATCAGCCCTACACTGTATTGATATTAAGTGAAGCAGAAAGGGTTGAACTTCTTGCATGTTGATTTATTTATTTTTGGCTGCAGATGCTACAAATGATCAAGAGTAAACTAAAGGAATAATATGTTGCTGCATTATAGGCAATAAAATGTTTTTCTCATTTAGGAAAGGAATTGAATTATTTATTTGTATTTTTAATGTATTTTTAATACTGTACAAAATAAGCCATAGCGGTTGAAAATTGGTATAATGTGCTAATTTTTTACTTGATTTATCGTCAGAATAATCAATTAATTGACACATCAATCAATTAATAGTAAGAATAAGAAATTAATCGTTAGAACAGTCGATTAATTGTCTGAAAAATCTATTAATCATTGGGATAATCGATTAAATCTCTGTTGGAATCAGTGATAAACATGTTAGAGGTTTAACTCCAACCTGAACTATTCACAGTTTGGGGAGGGGAGAACAAATGTTAATTTTTTCAATTCTTTTTTTATTCATTTTTTCTTTTTTGTGTGTATTATTATTTTTGTTTAAAAAACCCACATTTTTATTTGTTTTTATTGTCCTGCCTCCCTCACTGCTGTGTTTTGACCGTCTGCTGCCTGTGTTTTCAGGTGGTTGAGGACGGTTATGAGTTCTTCGCTAAGCGTCAGCTGGTGACGCTGTTTTCAGCCCCAAACTACTGCGGGGAGTTCGACAACGCAGGGGCCATGATGAGCGTAGATGAGACCCTCATGTGTTCATTCCAGGTGAGCATTACACCTGAATCTTTGAAAATTATCACAGCGCTTAAAAAATAAAATCTACGATATTTTCATACCTATCTCGATTTGCAATTTTAATACATTTTTAGTCTCTTGTATAGAAATTACAAATGCCAGACAGGGCCAGGCCACAAGAAATTTCTGCTTAATGGTGAGAATGAAATCATAACAGGATGTCCTTAAAAAATCTTAATATCTAAAAATTAGGTCTTAAAAGTAGGTTGGCCTTAAATCCCAGGTCTTAAATTCTGTCTACAGAACTATTTAATTACATATTCTATGTGTTTTTTTCCTCACTGGACTTTTCTGCCTACATTGCAACATGCAGGCTAGCTAACTAGCTAGCTTTTTTACACGCATCATTCATTAAAATTTAACGGTTTTTTTTCTTCACAATGTGTTCTTGCATTATTATTATTATGTCTTTAACATCAGATTACTTAAAAATTGTCTCAAAACAACATTATCGTTATCGCAATAACTTCTGGGACAATTTATTGTCCAGCAAAATTTAGCGTTGCAGCCCTTCTGATGCCGATGTTGACATTCTTTTTTCTATTCCCAATATTGGGACTGATACAGATATTAATATCTATAGAAAACGCATTACTTTCTCTGTTTATTTGTTGTTTCCTGATGGGTTTTTTTTTTGTAACAGATCCTGAAACCCGCCGATAAGAAGCTGTTCTACGGCGGCGGAGGCGGCTTGGGCTCCGGCCGCCCCGTCACTCCTCCTAGGAAAGCTAAGAAATGACAGCAGTAGTTTGCTTTTCGACCTCCAGCCCATCCCTCCTGCCCTCTCTACCTCTCTTCTCCTTTATTTCACCAAACAGCCAGAAATCAAACCTATACCCAGGGCTTTTTTTTTCTTCCTTTTTTATCTGTACTTCTTAAAACATTTAATGTAATGAGTTGTCTGAGTGAGTGCGTGCGTGGACTATAAACTTGTCTTGTCTGCAGGTGAGCATTAAAATCACATGTACATTTTTGCAAATTTATTGAAAGGTTTATACTTTCCCCTTGCTCTGACCGCGTGGAAACCACAGGGTTGGTCTCTATGGCAACCAGACTGAAATCGCAGGATTTTTTTTTGGGAGACAGGTTGCTGTCGTGGCGGCTTTGGCAGCATACTTGTAGAGAGTAAGAGGGGGGAGGCGTGTTTTGTTTTCCCTGTTTCTGTACTGTAAAATCTCAAACACAGGTGTGTATGTGTGTGTGTGTGTGTGTGTTTCGTGTCTTGCTTATTTTGCTGTGAGGAGTTGCATCATTTCCAAGCAGGAACACACCAACACACACACACGCAAACACAAATGACTCGTCAGATTCATATGAGCCAGAGCTGTAAAAAAACCCCATACAGTTTAGGTTTGTACAGATTTGATTACTTGAAAGAGATTTTTTGTGAATTCGTTTTGTAGTCTTTCATCGAGTTGACCAATAAACCGAGAATCTGAGCTGCCGTGTCTCCCTCTTCTTCTGTGTTTGTGTAATTATCAGTTTTGCATTGAACCCACGCTAAGTCGCAGGAATTAAACTGTAAATTATCACTGATTTAAGCATTTTTGTTTCTTCTAATATATTAAAGCAGGGTTTCTGCGCATCCTTAAAAATTCTTAATTTTATGTATCTAAAATTAAGGCCCTAAAATGTCTTAAATTTAATAGAAAATTTTGAAGTTTACCTTAAATACTGCTAATCACAGGTTTTAAATTTTGTCGTTTAATCTCAGTCTATAGTTTATTTTTCTGTCAGGCAAATCTTTATTACATTCTGTGACTCGAGGTAATTAAGGCTACGGCTAAAATAACAGCTAGCTGTTAATTTATTAGCATTTAGAAATGTGCTAATAACTGGCAGTTGAGGCTATCACTAAGCTTAGCAGATAATTAGCTGGTAAAGTAGCTAACTAGCTACTTTCAGCTACTTAGCTGAAAGTAATTAGTGGCTGAAGTACTTTGACAAACTTTAAACTGCTTTCACAGTGCTTTAAATTAGCGTCTTTAGCAGCTAATCAATTAGTGATAGCCTCATCCACCAGTTTGTTGGCACCTCATCAGCCAACAAGGGTTAATAAACCCTTGTTGGCTGACTAGCTAGCTAGTTTTTTCTGCCCTTCTCTGGTAAATTTAGTTTGTTGGCTGGACAATGCAGCTCATCGCCACCGGATCATTTCTACTGCCTTATGATGCTACTTGCACTCTGCACAAAAAAGCTTGGTACTACAGCATAAAATATGCAAATTTCTTTTGCACAGGTCTTAAATTTCATTCATGTTTTGTCTGTCATGGCTAGAGATTGTACATATAATACAAACAAATATAATACTGTTCAAAGGGATCAGTCAGGAGAAGGACTCCAAAAAATGCAAGTCACAGAATAAAGTAAAGTCAGATATGAGTAAATTGATTAAATAAGTTACAGTAGTTACATTGAGAAACATGTTTCTTCATGATGCATCTCCCAGAAAAGGTGCAAATTGTTTTCAAACATGATTTAGCCCAATTGTTTTTACATCACAAAATGAAGAATCTAATGTTTAAGTGTTTTCCACTACTGTGTTTATTGGGTCTAAATAAAAAAACACACTTCAGTTTTGTTTTTTTCTTTTTATCTGTACACAAGGCTAAAAAAAAAGAACCAAATGAAAAAACACTGGAGGATTTAGTTTGTATTTGGTGTTTGATGTTTGCTTTTGTCCACAAGGCGGCAGTGTTAATGAATAAATTGATCTTCTCCCACCAGTTCAAGAAACAAAATTTAGCTTAATGTTTTTTTTACTCTCTAGGTTACGTGTTAAGACGTCCCTAATTTAATTAAATGCAAAAATGTAAAGATTTACTTTGCATGTAGCTGCATTTTTAATAAAAATAATCACAATCTCAAAGTGTTTGTTTTTAAAGATAAAACTATTTGATGCTGCCGTTCTTTGGAAAAATTTGGCGTCTTTCTATATTTACTGATTTAAATGAAGTCTTGTTTTCTTCTTTGGCATTTCTCCGGCTCTTTTTTTGCATTCATTTATCTTCCTGTCATCAGCGACCCGGTCAAGACGCCCCGTCCATCACTCTGCCTTCCTTTTACAGGAACACAGAGGTGAGGAGCGACGTGTACTACTGTAGAATGGAGGCTTAAAAAAGGTCATGAACTCTTTGTCCTTCCTAAGATCATCATAAAGGTATTTTACAAGTCGAATGACGTTAATTCTGGCCTTTCTTTGACCAATTATTCAGTTGAGAATTAATGAATTTCAAATATTTCACATTTTTACCTATTTGTATTCTGAAGCTCACTGTTAGCAGAAATCTCCAATTTGTTTTTCTATTTTTGCCTCTCTTTTTTTAAGTTTACTGGGGGATTTTGGGGTTAAATCTGTTCTGCTCGGTGAGCTTTGAGGTCCGAATTAATCCTGACCTTGACCTCAGTGAGTCTGTTTACCAGATTAAGATTCACTGGAAAGAGAAAACTCGAGTTTTGCGGCTCCTCCACTCCCTTCGCTTACAGCTGTGCCTTTGGTTAGGGAAGGTCAGTGGACTTAAAATAGATAAGACATTAAATATGTTTATTTTACAGAGTTCATCTTTCAGATGATACCAAATACTGTACATAGCCATTCATATCGCCTTGCCCGCCTGACACACTGAGCCGTTTTGTAATTTATGACAGCTGTTATAAAACTGCACAAGGATTTGGTTTATGACACTCTGGTAACAGAATGGCCCTCATGAAATATAAGCCTCCTGATTCATGGATGTGTGCCAATATGCCAAGGCAGATGTTCTTGTGGACGCAAATATTGGTAATTTAATGCTGAACAATGTGTTTTACTGCAACTAAATTCATCAGAGTGATTATTTAACTAAGCTGGGAATTAAAAAAAAATTAAAAAAACTAAGCTTATTCAGTGGAAAGCCTTGAGTAAATAAAGAAATCACATCAGGGTGTCTGTGCTTCCTTTAAAAATATAAAAATTATGAATCAGAAGTTAATTAACGTTCAAATTTAAAAAATAAAAATGTCTTAAATTTTTTTTAAAAAATGCAAGTTGGACTTAGTTACGTTTGATCACATTAAAATCAGCGGCGGTTGGACTATTTAAAACAGACACGTTCAATGTTATTGTTTACATCCGGGTATTTCGCGCATGCGCACATTCATGCAGTGTAAGGGTCAAAAAGACGTTTCTTTTACTATCCGCCCATAGACGCGCAGGCGCGTTAAAACAGTTCAGTTAACAAAATGAAACCCAGAAAAGTAAGTAATATTAATTTACATAATCTTTGGGCAGAAGTTCGTAAAAGTTATGCAGCAAAGCTAACCGTATGTAGCTAACCTTCAGGCGCCATTACGATGCTTCGAGTCATGTCGGTAAACGAAACCGTTCCGATCAGTCACAAAAATGTTTGTATCGCCCTTATTTCTAACCCAGCTTCAATAAAATATGGCTTAAATTAAAGTAACATTCTGTATTCTACCAAGAAATGATTCTATAGATTGTAGTTTTATTCTTTTGGGACTTTTCTGTTAGTAAAACGTTAGAGGCGCGTTGTGTGGTTGATGCTAAGCTAACTTGCTATTGGAGCCATTGTGGATGGAAAAAAGGAGTAAATTTCTGTCCAAAAAATGTGAAATTTTGAGATTAACCTCAGAAATATAGAAGAAAAAATTACATTCTAAACTCAAAATGTTTCTAGAAGAAAAATAGAAACTTTGAGATTTATCTCTGAAATTTCGGATTTTGAAAGTTGAAAATGTTCAGATTTTCTGAACTTCCTTGAACAGGTTAGGATTGGTCTATGGGCGACACAAAACATGTTCAGAACAATTTTTGCACAAAATCATTCTTAGATAACGTTGTTAGCCTGCTCAGTTCTGCTTATTTTGAGCTCTTTTCAGAATGAGCTGTTTTAGGGCCTCTTGTCACTTTAAATTAAGATAAGCAGCTGTTGGCCATCCCACCCGATTCAACTTATGTTCTCATGTGAAAATGGCCTTTCATCTTAGAAAAGCAGAAGTCGAGCCTCATGCACAACCAAGAATGGAACAAGTGATTTCTGGATGGTAAGTCAGCAACAAAACAGTCTTTTCTGTTTTACATGTATGTATGTATGTATGTATGTATGTATGTATGTATGTATGTATGTATGTATGTATGTATGTATGTATGTATGTATGTTGTGCATACATATATCAGTAAAACCAGCTGATCAAACATGATGGAGCTCAGCTTGGGTTGTTAGGTAACCAGCTGGGATTGCTCTGCTGATTTTGACTTAACATTCAGAAGGTTTTCAAAACCATTCACATTCCAGACACCAAAAAACTTTTACTTATTGCCAAAAACTGCCTGAGTGGTTTTTTTTTTAAGTGTTTGGGCGGCTTTTAGAAGCAATAGAAACCCAAATGGAAGTACAAAAAACATTCAAAATGTTAATTTTTTTTATAATAGATCTCCTTTATTCTGATGGAATGTAATGTTCTCTTGTCATTCCCATTTTGAATAGCTAATAGGATAACAGGTGACTTATGACAATAATGTAACAAATTTAGCACAAAAAAAACAACACAAAAACAATAACTTATTAACCTTATTTAGGATCCGATTGGGTTTTCTAAAAATTTTAGCTGCTCTGTAAATTATTCTCTTTTGTGAGACCTTCAGCTCACCTTGAGTTTCCCAATAAAACACCTCTGGTTTGTAAAATGCAGTGCAAACCAGGTAAGCGACACTCTATTAAGATGATCAACAGTCTCGCGTTTCCTCATCAGCTCCTTCCTGGCTTATATAGTACATCCCTGAGTGCTTGGAATGGTGTGAACAACCAGAACCTTCGCAGTCCTGCTGGACACTAATGACACTGTGGGGTTTTAATGAGTCCCAACGTTTCTCCGTGATACTTGGAGGTTTGATTCATGGATCTGAGCTGCAGCAAGGAGCAGACATTCCACATAAAAATGCAGCAAAGCCGTTGTGTTGCCACCGCCGACTCAACACTGTCACCTTCGCTATTTATATCTGCAGAGGAATTCTGGATTCAGAGGCTCAGCTGCCACTTCTATTATTACTATTAGCTAATGCTGTAACAAGTACAGTGCTAAAACCAACTTTATAGCTGCTTTATCCATAACCCTAATTATGTCTGCACTGCTGTATAAATCCAATCACTCTGAGAACCTTTTAGCATATTTAGCATGTGTGAAAAACGATATGCAGGTGCAATCAGGTTCAGTTCTGCTTTGTTTTTACAAGAAATAATATCTGCGGTGTAACTGAATTTTACCTACACTTCAAAAAGCACAAATCTAATCAAATATCTTTGGTAGTTTCTCGTGCAAATATCTTAGATGACCTAAAAATTGTACTCAGGTAAGAGTAGCAGTAATTCAACATATATTTACTCTAAAAAAAGTAAAAATTAGCTGTCCAAGAAATTATTCGAGTAAAAAAATAATCTACTCAAGTACAGAGCAACTGAACAAATATCATTTGTTTAATATTTAAAGATTACATAATCAGACGGACTAAAATATAAAGTTACGTGAAAATTGTTTCTTTTAAAAATCAAAATGAAAATCATTAATATAAATGACATAATTGCAAAATAAAATTATTCTGAAGAAACATTCTTTAAAATCAAATTCTTTCAACATGAAACCTATGAAAATTTAATGAAAATACCAGGCGTACATCTGTGTTTGCCAGAGGAACTGCAACGTTTTCAGCAGCATTAAGGAATTATTGACTAAAAACAGTTTTTGCTGAAAAGTTACTTGTAAGTTTTGTCTTATTTTCAATTGTGTTCATAAATTACAGTAGAAACTAGACTAAAACTACTTGGTCAGATTATCATTTTTTTGTGTGCAGTGCAGCATTTTCCCTCAAGGTGAGTCCTAAGTGACTGCTGTGAGTCTGAGGTTTTTCCATCTTTCCATTGATTAAATTAAAAGTTAAATCTTATTGATGGTGGTCACTTTAAATAGTTACTTCACAAGTCTGTATATTAGTGCTTGAAATAAGACAATTAACTAAGGAGTAATTTTTCAGAAAGATACAGGAGCTTGTTTTTGGTCAATAATTGCTTAATATTGATGAAATGTGCTAGTTCCACTGGCAGATTATTTCACTTGGAACAAGAAATTTTTACCATGTTATAAGTGAAATAATCTGCCAGTGAAATAAGCATTTTTCCACCTATATTAGCGAATTATTGATTAAAAATAAGCTCCTATATTTTGCTGAAAAGTTACTTGTAAGTTACTTTTGTCTTATTTCAAGTGTACAAACACATTTGCACTAAAAACTACACCAAAATATTTGGTAGAATTTTTTATTTATTTTTTTTGCAAATTTGTGCACACATTTTCTATGTGGCGGGTCGAAGCCTCTCCACAGTGCAATCTTCATAAATACATCAGGGCTGTACATCTTAGAGTGACACCCGTTGCCTCTCACTTTGCTTGAGGTCTGCAAGTCAGCAGAGACAGACTTAGTTGCATAGGATGAGTACAGCTGCAGTGCTCAACACTTGCAAAGAACTGGGAACATGGACAAAGTTCAGAAGTGGAGAGAGGAAAGCGCTGGGTGGCACACGGTGATCCCTGAGCGAGGCTGAAGGGTGCGGCGCGCTAACCCAGCGGGGGGCTGGAGGAGATGGGTGTCCCAGTTCGCGGGGTCTGCAGGAGTTCCTGCGTGCACCGGCTACTCACACTTCAGCGACAGACGGAGGCGGAAGATGGAGGGGAGCACGGCAGAAACCTTATCCTTCTGGGATATTGAGTTAAATGTCACTGCTGTGCCCTGAGGGAGACACTGACAGGCCAAACCCTTTCACGGCCCCCGAAATCTCAGAGGTCACAGCGGCTGTACGACAGCTGGGGGCCCGGAGAACGAGCGGATGAAACGGAGATGGTACGCTGGCGGAGAGCAACAAATATAAACATGTTTCAGTGGGGAAACGATTCAAACGCTGCACTGCAAAAACACAACAGATTACCAAGTATTTTCTGTCTAGTTTCTACTGCAAATATCTTAGTATACTTAAAATAATACAAACCCAATTTACAAGTAACTTTTTAGCAAGATAGATGAGCCTGTTTTCACTCAATAATTCCTTAATATTGATGAAAAAGTTCTAGTTTCACTGGCAGATTAACTGGTAAATACTTGGTAAGATTTTGTTTTGCAGTGAAGCTTTCCCAGAATATGAATCTGTATTTTCAGATATGAGTTTGAGTCACTTTATAATCTCAGTTTATATCCGTAATAATGCAAAAAACATGTACTTTGTTAATTTTGAAGGTTGGAACTTGACCCCACTGGTTAATATTATTGCATATAAAGTGAAGACAAAGGCAATATAATCAGGTTTTAAAGTAAAGAGAGACAATTTGGCCTGTTTTATTGATATGGGTCCTCACAAAGATCAAAAAACCTCAAAATCTCAGCAGTCACTTAGCACTCACCTTGAGGGAAAATGCCGCACTGCAAAAAATACAAATCTTATCAAGTGTTTTTGATCTAGTTTTTAGTGCAAATAATGTTTTTAGTACATTTGAATTAAGACAAAACTTACAAGTAACTTTTCAGCAAGATATAGAAGCTTGTTTTCAGTCAATAATTCATAAATATTGATGAAAAATGTCTTGTAAGTTCAGTAAGTGGCGAGTACTTTAACAATCAGCTGTTATTACCAACAGCAGGACATTTACAGCTCTGAAAACAAACAGTAAATCAAAACACTGAGTTTTTACCAGCTTCCCTCACTGCACCGGTTCCACCACAAGAGGCCAATGTCCTGCTCTGGACCTGGATCGTCTCTGACGCTTTCCCTTCTGCGTAAAACACAAATAAATAAATAAAACTTGATCCTGGAGGATCTGCAGGCGGGAGCTACTCTTCTGTGATGCGATATCTTGGCATTCCCGTCCCACAGCCATCATTCCTCTGCTGCTCTTTCTTCATATGTCCTCTCAGGGTTCATTTACTCCAGTCCTGTTTGCTCCGTTCTAATCAAACTAGAAAGTCTGATTCGTTTGGAGAGGTGTGAATGCATAACTGAACTCGGATGTGGACTAAAAAGCAAACTCTAGTCTATATGACGGAGTATGAGGCCATTGTAGAAAAAAGTAAATTTTTGCCAAAAATACCCCTCATTTCTGAGACCCAAAAGTTGAAAATTAGCTTTAAAAACACTCAGAATTTGTTTATTTTTTCTATCTACAATGGGCCTAATACTCTATATACGTCTTATATAGTTCATAATAACATTACTCGAGTAAAAATAAGCGGTATGGTGTAGGAAATTTCCAACTAAAAAGTAAAAAAAATCGCTAGAAAAAAATCATAAATTTAGATTTAAATCTCAGAACTTTTCTAGAAAAAACATGGAAATTTCTGAGTTTAAAAAGTAGATTTTTTTTATGGGCGTGCCGTGGTGGCGTAGGGGATAGCACAACCCACATTTGGAGGCCTTGAGTCCTCGACGTGGCCGTCGCAAGTTCGACTCCCGGACCCGTCGACATTTATCGCATGTCATCCCCCCTCTCCTTACCCCATTCCTGTCAGCCTACTGTAAAAAAAAAAATAAGGGACACTAGAGCCAACAAAAAGCCCCCTGGTGAGAAAAAAAAATAAATAAGGAGATTTTTTTAAAACTTTTGAACAGAGGTCACGCTAGACTGTTTTGTTCTCTGTCATCTTGACCGACAACATAAAAAAAATCGGTCATGTTCTATTTTTACCCGTCAAATTATAACCATATTAACATCGGCTATTTAGCCACATTTTTATGCGGTTTAGTTAATATTCACCTAGTTGAACCGTGAATCCAGACACCATCACACATAAAGCAGATGAACGCATCTAACTTTTTCTCCGTAGTGACAAAAACTGTATAATAAATAACTTATAATAAATTCAATTAAACGACTTCACTTAAGGGCTGCACAGTGGCGCAGTTGGTAGCACTGTTGCCTTGCAGCAAGAAGGTCCTGGGTTCGATTCCCGGCCCGGGGTCTTTCTGCACGGAGTTTGCATGTTCTCCCTGTGCATGCATGGGTTCTCTCTGGGTACTCCGGCTTCCTCCAACAGTCCAAAAACATGACTGTTAGGTAAATTGGCCTCTCTAAAGTCTCCCTAGGTGTGTGTGTGTGTGTGCGTGGTTGTTTGCCCTGCGACAGACTGGCGACCTGTCCAGGGTGACCCCGCCTCTCGCCCAGAACATTAGCTGGAGAGGCACCAGCACCTCCCGACCCCACTAGGGGACAAGAGTGTAAGAAAATGGATGGATGGATGCCGTGTCTGCATTGGTTGTGCAGCTCAATGCGCTTGTTACGGTCTAATTAACTCCTGCACCGTTATTTATTTCCTCAAGACAAACTGCCGGCTCCTCTGTTTAGACTATTAATGGGTTAACACAACGTTGTTTTCTCTGGTCTGTACTGGAGACTGGAATTAAAGGCGCCATTTCTACCAAAGGTTTGAAATGCGCCTCTGAACCGGACGCTCCAAAGCGTTCGGTCCAAAACTCTTCAACACGCTGTCAGCTCCCGGTCAGAAACGCATTTAGTCCATTAGATGATACTCAGAAAGGATTTTTTCATTAATTGAAAAATACGATAAAATACGGAAAATAATCCGTTAACGTGACCTCTGCTTTTGAAACTCAAAAGCTTTTTTCTCTGGAATTTCTGAGATTAGTCTCAAAATTTTTGCGTATTTTTTCTAGCAAATATTTGACTTTTCAAACTCAGAACTTTCCCATTTTTTTCAAAACAAATTCTAAGATTAATCTCAAAAGTTTTGGCTGAAAGTTACATTTCCTTCTTTGTTTTTCTATCTCCAAAAGCTGTAATACACTGTCGTGTTTGGTTGAAACCATGAACTCTGGACCGGAGACTGCTCCTAAAACAGGAATGGACTACAGCGCAGGGCATTCTGGGTAAATATACCCAAAACAAGCGTGAGAAATGGCTCGTGTTTATTTATATTTTTTTTTTTTTGCCAAAGATAAAAGAGAAATCCTACAACTGGTAAACCTGACACCACTCCATTTTTGTTACATTTTGTGAAGAAGGAAGTTGTGCTCATGTCTACTTTAGAGGTTTTTGGTCATTTCCTTCAGTGGTTCTTGGCGCAGCGCCCCCACAGGCGAGGAGGGGAATAGGTTTTTCAAAGAGTTGGGATCATTTATTAATGCTTTATTTCAACCCATAGAAAGGGGGATGCAGATTATATTCCTTAAAGCTACAGTGTGTAACTTTTATATTAAATATGTTTTTTTGTCCCAGATTTGTTAAAGCTGTCACCGTGTTGGGACAGTTTGAGACAGAGCTACTACTGCTGACTAAATAAATGCAGAAAAAAAACAATCAGAGCCAGGAGGGTTGTCAATCACCCTTGTGTATTCACTGCTAAATGTGCTAATGACGTAAAAACAACTTACTGTTACAGGGACACCATTTATCTGCCGTCATGGGAGGCCATACTAACTGGACTTAGCATTCATGACAGGCAGTGGTAGCTGCAGTGGAGGTCAAGCAGCGTCATACAGAGGGTGATTGACAGCGCCAAAACCCTCTTCCTGGCTCTGATTGGTTGTTTCTAGATAACCAATCAATATCTTCCCCAACTGTCACAACACAGTAACAGTTTCAACAACTATGTAAAAAAACCTAAACTTTCTATAAAAGTTACAAACTGCATCTTTAACAGGTAAAAATGGAACGAGAAAATATACATTCAGATACACACGAATATTTGCAATAAATATACATACAGTAAAGACAAGACATTGAGTCATCCAGTTCATGTTATATTATAATAATAATTGTAAAATGCATTGCAGTGTGAAAGAGACCTGCACCAACAGAAAATGTAAAAAATATTGTCAAGTTTATTTGTATATCACATTTCAGGAACAAAGCAGTTCAAGGTGCTTTACATCATAAAAACAAGTCAGATTCAACAACTGAAGCATTCATTTTGTCAAGTGCTATTGTTACACATCCGAATGTTGATTAATGGGAGAGCCAATCAACATTTGACGGTTGGGGACTAATGTTGCAGTTTCAGTCCCCAATCGAACCCAATCTACTGGGTGTAGAAACACTTTATGTCTCATCTAACTGGGTGGGCATCTGTGTAAAATTGCAGATGTTTCTAAACATATTTTCAGAGATTTCAGGGATGAGCAGCTTCACCTTTGCCAACCGTGCCAGCTTGTTCCCCGAGTCAGTCTGCCTCCCACCAGTTTGGCCATCGTCTTGAGCAGGAACCAGTTGATCCGTCAATCAGTGCCCCCCACAGCCCTCCCTCTGTGCTCCCTCCAGTCCACCCGCTCTTTCATAATCTCCCATCTTTGCTCTCTCACCTTCTCCCTTCTTCTTATTCCACTGACCATGCATGTTCCAAAAACAGGTCTCATTTCCATTCGCAACACCTCCTTCTCCTTCCAGCCCCTCTCCTGAATCACCTCCTACTTTCCAAATCCAACTCCATCGTCTCACCTCCTCATTGCGCCACCTCAAACCCCACCCTTTAACCCCCACCGCCACCACCAGCATGTCGGCCCATGCAGGAATTTGGAGTGGGGTGTTCCTCCCATCCCGAGCCCATTTGGGGTATAAAACCCTCCGCGTGTACGCACCCATTCGCTCTTTCTGTCAGTCCAGCACTCCTGAATTGGAGGGCGCCACACTTCTAGGTGAGGACGGTGGACCAAGGATTGAACATTGCAGAAACAACAGAAGCACAGCAACAGGAGAATAAGAGCGTGGATAGGCACGGCTAGTCTATCCTGAGAGGATGGAGAACTCGCACACAAAGGTGACAGCAGAATGCCTGTCTTACTTCGGGGTGAACGAGAACGTCGGCCTCTCTCCCGACCAGGTCAAGAAGAGCCTGGAGAAATACGGCTTCAATGGTGAGAGTCCAGGCAATGGGGATGGAGGGATTAGCATCTAGTCCGTTTAGAAAACTACGTTACTTCCACTAGACGTTTTCTGGTTTTCAGTTGGGTTGACCTCAGCATAGCTTTCTGAAAACTCTCATAGCTTTAGAGCAGATTTTCAACAGCTGGTAAAATGCAGAGATACTGAGAAGCAGAGACTTTAACGGCTGTGAGGAGCTATTTAAAGATAGCCAAAGAAGATGGCTGGAGAGCGAGAGAGACAGGTGACGGCTCAAGAAACTTCCTGGGTGATATATGGACAGGCTCATCCAGCAGAGGCAGATAATTTTAGGGTTGGTAATGCAGATAGGGCCTTAGATGGCATTTTTTACTGATATATCTGATCAATAACCGTTGGCTGAGGGTCTTCATTGCATGGATTGTCTGTAAACATTTTAATGAATGACCATTTGACACTGTGGCTTGACTTTTTTAATTAAAGTTTCTTCAACAATTTGAGAAATTTTTGCGTTTTGGTAAATTTATGTTGAGAATTTCCCCCAACAATTCATAAAAACATGCTTCTCCAGTGAACACTGACTAAACGATTCATTTCCTTGTCTCTCTGTCTCCGCCATGCCTCAATTTGATCTCCAGAGCTTCCTGCTGAGGAAGGTAAGTGTTTACTTGAGTACCTCCTCCACATGAGCACCAATTACATTGAGCAATCCCATTAAGCAATGACATAACAGCAAAAGTTGGACGATGTTTGTCAATCATTGGCAACGATTTCTCAACATTCCCTCCCGTCATTGGCTGATTTGACTGTTTGTGTCTCTCAGGCAAGAGCATCTGGGAGCTGATCATCGAGCAGTTCGAGGACTTGCTCGTCAGGATCTTGCTGCTGGCTGCATGCATCTCTTTTGTAAGTTATTTCATGCCATTTATCTTCCACCTTCATTAACATTAACACATTTAAAGCTTTAAGAACACATGAAGACTTTCACTTTTTCATTTAATCTTCAATCATGAAAACCACTGTAGCAAATCCAGACTTGTTAATCACAACCCTTGTGGCCACTTTTGTGAAATACAACTCTACATCCCCCCTTCTTCAAGGCCCTCGACTCCTCTATGTATTTTTAAAGACGACAACTTGAGAAGCCGCAGCGCAAAGGGCTTGTAGGAGGTGTATTAATTGCTGTGCCTAGTTTTCATGGCCAGCTGTCATGATGGCCTTAGAAGGCGAATATTAAGAAGCCAACGAGAGAAGGGGGCCCGTGAAAGTGTAGGGGGCTGAAGGGGTGAGGGGTTTATTTTAAGAAGGCCCCCAAGCTGAGGGGAGAAACCGAATCCTTCGGGAAAGGTCAGGCGTGAAGGAAGAGATGGAGGAACTCCTCAGGAGGAAACCAGGAGAGGAGAGAAGCTACAGGGTTAAAATTAATGAGGATTATCTCATCATACAAATTATGTTCAAGAAAGTTGTTCAAAACAAAATGTAAATATTTGATAACCCAATCAGAGTTGGGTAGTAACTACATTTCCTACAGTAACGTTTTTATAAAAAATTTACTTTGAGTCTTTTTTTGTTTTACTTTCATCTGAGTATTTTCACTATGAAGTATTTCTTCTTGCACTTGAGTAAAACTTCTGTAAACTTTACCCACTGAGTAACGTCAATGAATGAAGAAGCTTGTTTTCACAAAACAAATTACCAGACAGACAAGCAAACACCTGCAGTTTTTGTTAGTTTCATAAATACATCGAAAGAAATTAATTTTTTGCCTGCTTTTGTTGGTTTGTAATTATTATTTATATGAATTATTTTCATATTTAGCTTTGATATACTAAAATGTAAACATAACTATATACTTTAGTCTATCTGATTATGTCATTTTGATGTTTTGATCAGTTACTCAGTACTTGAGTTGCATTTTTACAAAACATTTTCTAGTGTTTACTTTTACTTGAGTAAAAATGTCTTGCTTGAATACACTTTTTGGGAACTCTACCCGCCTCTGTCTAAGTATTTATGCATATTTTCTGATTCCCATCAATAAAAACACCTGAACAGGTGATTTGTTGACTTGTTTTCCTGCTCTGGCCTCAGGTGCTGGCCTGGTTCGAGGAGGGCGAGGAGACCGTCACCGCCTTCGTGGAGCCCTTCGTCATCCTTCTTATCCTCATTGCTAACGCCGTCGTTGGAGTGTGGCAGGTCGGTGACACCGACCCAAGACATTGAGCAATATCTCCACACGTATCCATTTCAGCGATGACAGAAAGTACTCAGGTTTTCGGTTACGGCTCCTGTTCCGCACCCAGACGCCGTTGCTTCACACCGAAGCTAAAAATAGCCCAGAGATTAAGTTAGCTTAATTTTTCTCGTCATGCAGAAACTATTAGTCAGCCTTAAACATTATGGAGGACAAGCAGCTGGAACGAAACCCTTCTGGTGTTTTTACGGATGCAAACACCAGCCAAGGGAAAGAGGTCAGAGGAGCGGCTGGCCTCTCTGTGATTGTAATAGGGGTTGTTGAACTTTTCAATATTTCAGTCAACACGCATTCACCTGAAAATGAATTGTTGATTAATGGTTTATTGGATTAGAATTAGATCCAATCGATTACCGTAACTAATAAAGTCCGGTTATATCTTGTCGTAGTTTGGCTTCCGTCCAGCAGAGGGCGCTGTTGGTCATTCTTAAACAGATGGCGGAACAGGAAAGAGAAACTGTCCAAACGGATTCTGGTTTAGGATGGAAAACGCACTTTATGCGGTTCTGTTTTGAAATATAAACATTAGACAAGCCTAAGTTTAGCCTTAATTGCGCACATTTAGCCGAGCAGCACCAACTTCTCGTTCAGAAATTACTGATTTGCTAGGAAGGCAAAGATGTGATGATGATGGAAAAGCGGAGAGAAACGTAACAATATTAAAAATGTATAAAAACAAGGTTCAGATATAATGTGAATTTTTAATTTGAGCATATTATGAAAAATTTAGCCCTTCGTGTTGTAGAAAGCTGGTCAAATACAAAAGAAAACTCAGCTTTTTAAGAAAATGGCCGCTTGGCAATAAGAGCAATTAAATTTAGTTTAACTCATTAAGCGTTCTTAGCTGCTTTCTTCAGTTTTTATATCTTGTCTCAATATTATCAGAAGTGGGCAGAGTAACCAAAAATTTTGCTCAAGTAAGAGCAGCACTACTTTAACATATTTCTACTCAAGTAAAAATAAAAAGTAGCCGTCCAAGAAATTACTCAAGAGTAAAAACATGTTTGGTAAAAAGTTTATTCAAGAACTGAGTAACTGATTAAATTATCAGTCCTTTAATATTTAGAAATTACACCGTCAGATGGACCAAAATATAAATTTAAGTGGAAAGTTTGGTATTTTAAGGACCAAAATGACAATAATTCATTTTAGTAACAAAAAACAACATTTCCAAATCGGTTTCTTTTAATATAAAGGTTCAAAAACGTTTCTTAGGTAAATATAATTGAGTAAATATAACTAGTTACTACCCAACTCTGAATGTCATCTCCTCACTTGTGTGTCCTCAGGAGCGTAACGCTGAAAGCGCCATCGAGGCTCTGAAGGAGTACGAGCCTGAGATGGGCAAAGTTTACCGTTCCGACAGAAAGAGTGTGCAGAGGATCAAGGCCAGAGAAATCGTCCCCGGAGACATTGTGGAGGTGTCCGGTAAGAGCTGGCTAGCCTCGTCACTTGGTTGAAAGATTGGACTTCTGTGAGGTGTGACATAATAAGAGACAACTGGTCCTGACTGCAAAAAGCACCACAAATGTAGTGTAATATTTTTATTCTACCAGCACTTTTCTTTAGACTGAAGTGACATTCCTGGTTCAGATTTGACCAGCATGAGTTCTGATTTGTATCTGACAGAAAATCTGTGGAGGGAGATAAAGATGATGGAGATGGCAAAGAGGCCTTCCAACCTCAAAGAACTGCCATCACCGTAGATAAATGTTTTTTTTTACATTAATATGTCCTTTATCTTATTTTATTATCTTTTGAGAGATGTTTGTCTCACTTCTTTGATGGAGTATTAGGGCCATGCAAAGAAAAAAAATTAAACTATGAGAATAACATCATAAAATTACAAGAATAATGTCTGTTCTTGTGTTATTACAAGTTTATTCTTGTAATATTATTACTTAATCATCTTTTATTATTATTATTATTATTATTATGGTAATACTTCGTCGTACACGTCCTGTCAGAAATAAGCTTCACAGTTGATTGTTGTTTTTTTTACTTAAATATTTTTATTGAAATGTTCCACTTTGAAGATACAACCACATAGCAGCTTGAGAAAACTACTTTTATAATATCTACATCACAGTAACATAAACTATAGATCCATTTTGGGGCTACAACTAATCAACGTCAGAGAAATGAAAAACTAAAAAGTTGAGCAAACAAAAGAACTTCTGAAAACAACAGAGATAATTGAACATTATCAAACGAATTGGAAACAATTTTACTTCCTACTTGAAGTTTTGCTTAATTTCAGGCTGTGTTTAGGGAATCAGAGCGTACAGTGCGCTCATGTCAAAGCGCCGTGCCTTTTTAAGGCGAGCAAACATGCTGACTGTACAGAATTGTGAGTATAAATACCCTCACCAGCGGCTGCTTCATTTCTTCTCCCCAGCCGGCCATCGCTCACTTTCCTTCATCCGTCAGTGTACACCTGTCATCCGTCCAGCTGGTCTGCTCAGCTTAGTGCTGCATTAAACCTTTCTTCACTATGAAATCCACAGGTTGATTTATTCTGTTTTCTAACGACTTAGGGGTCATTTGCAAATTAATTCTCAGAGGTATTTTTCTTGTTTGGACACATTTATGTTCTCTAGGTAGGGAGAAGCCAGATTAGATACGATACACCAAAAGTCAGTAAAATAGGACAAATAAATTATTTTAAAAAACAGTGAAACAATATAAAATATGCTCAGGAAAAAATAGAAAATAAAAAAAAAAGACTCACCTTGTCCCAGGCTCAAACCGTTTATTGCTTGTCGGCCCTTTTCCTGTCAAAAACTGTTCTTAACAGGCCACCAGTGCCAAAAAGGACCCTAAAACTGAATGATTTGATAGTTTCACACAGAGTCGTGGTTAATTATTTAGACCATTCTTAATGATTAAAGGGGGAATGTTGGTATTATTGCAATCAAACCCTTCTTATAATGGCTGGGCAGCTTTTTCTGCATGTTTTGATTGGTAATTTTATCATTTTATGTGTGGTGCTGAGCTTCAAGTTTTTAAAATTAGAAGGCCTCCATGCCATCACCCTAATCAGATTCAAGCCAGGACTCCATCTGGGCCGCTCCAAAACATTAACATTACTTCCAGTTGTGTTAAATATGCTTGAAAAATTGAAGATCACCTCAAACCAAAGTCTACCACAGTATAAATAATTATGGGTTTAGATATTCAGATTAGTTTCTATTTGTTTATTTGATCTTTTTTCAATAATTTTTTTTACATTGGCTTTTGGCTGCAGTTGTAGAGAAACTAATCCATACGGCAATGAACCTTCCATGGTTTATGTAAGAGTTCAGTAAATATTAAATATTCTCCATATTCCCAACAGTTGGTGACAAAGTCCCCGCTGACATCAGGATTGTTTCCATCAAGTCAACCACCCTGCGTGTTGACCAGTCCATCCTCACTGGTAAGGTCTCCTAAAAAAACATTTTAGTTGTGTTTTTATTGTTCCAACTCTGTGGCGTTTGGTAAATCTTTTGTTTTTTTGCTCCTCAGGTGAGTCCGTCAGTGTGATCAAGCACACTGAGGCCGTCCCCGACCCCAGAGCCGTCAACCAGGACAAGAAGAACATGCTTTTCTCTGTGAGTGTCCTTCTGCTGTCTAATTTATCACCAGTTTGTCTCTGTTGAACCCGACGACATTCATCTGACTCTAACTGCTGCTGCAGGGCACCAACATCGCTGCTGGCAAGGCCATTGGCGTGGTTGCAGCCACCGGCGTCTCCACCGAGATCGGCAAGATCCGTGACCAGATGGCCGCCACCGAGCAGGAGAAGACTCCTCTGCAGGCCAAGCTGGACGAATTTGGTGAGCAGCTGTCCAAGGTTATCTCACTCATCTGTGTCGCTGTCTGGGCTATCAACATCGGCCACTTCAACGACCCAGTCCACGGTGGCTCATGGATCCGTGGCGCTGTCTACTACTTCAAGATTGCTGTTGCTCTGGCTGTGGCTGCCATTCCTGAGGGTAAGGAGGGCAAATAAAGATTTTTCTTTTGTTCTCTTCCTTGTTTTCTTCTTTGTTTATCAATTGACTTTACATGTCCTTCGTGAACACCAAGGTCTGCCTGCTGTCATCACCACCTGTCTGGCTCTTGGTACCCGCCGTATGGCCAAGAAGAACGCCATTGTCAGGAGTCTGCCCTCTGTGGAGACCCTGGGCTGCACCTCCGTCATCTGCTCCGACAAGACTGGCACCCTCACAACCAACCAGATGTGTGTGACCAAGGTGGGTGTTTTGCCAAAGAAGAATGGTAAATGGCCTCCTCTTGTATAGCTCTTTACCAAGTTCAGAGGACCCCAAAACTCTTCAAACATTACATTCAGTCATTCAATGTGGTGTTCCTGTTGGTGTTCGAAAAAGAGCCACAACCAGAAGGTGATTAATAGGCTTCTGTATCATTTGATGGCAAGCAGAGGAGGGTATGCAGTTATTTGAATCAACTGTTCTCTAATAGAGACACATCTAAAATATGCAGGGCAGTGGTTCCTAAGGACCAGAATTGAGAAACTCTCTTCTATCAGGCGACGGTGGTAGGAGTTTGAATTGTAACCAGTGGGTTGCCGGTTTTAGATGGTGGTGGTATGGTGGCCCTCTGACCACCACCAGCAGTCATGACGGACAAAGTGCCTTGTCTAAAGACAGGGGCTCAAACTGGCATCCCACCGGTTACAAGATGAACTCCTACCATCATCACTACCTTCACTCCATTGAAGAGTGTTTCTCAGTTCCGGTCCTCAGGAAACAATGCCCTGCATATTTTAAATGTGTCTCTGTTCCAGAACAGCTGATTGAAATGTTTGCATGACCTCCCCTGCATGCCATCAACTGCTGCAGAAGCCTGTCAATCACCCACTTATTCAAGTCAGGTGAATAAGGGAATCACCTAAAACATGCAGGGCAGTGGTCCCGGAAGACTGGAATTGAGCTATAGAATGTTGATAGTTTTCTGTCAAAGACTGCATTAATCAAAGGAAAACCAATCGCCGTTTCCTCTCCTCCAGATGTTTGTTATCAAGAACGTTGATGGGGACCATGTTGACCTTGATGCCTTTGACATCTCTGGCTCCAAGTACACCCCCGAGGGCGAGGTGTAAGTCTGTCTTCACTACAATTTGTCATTGTTCAGAGACCATTGATACTCTTGAATCACTTATTTATTTGGATTTGCCCCTTTCCCATCAGTTCCCAGGGAGGTAACAAGGTGAACTGCAGCCAATACGATGGCCTCGTTGAGCTGTCAACCATCTGTGCTCTGTGCAACGACTCTTCTCTGGACTACAACGAGGTAAACCTCAAAACTGCCCATGTGCCAGAGAGAAACCCAACTGCTGTCAGTGATGAAACTAAGTCACCCTATCAACATCTTTGTTCTCCAGTCCAAGAAGATCTATGAGAAGGTTGGTGAGGCCACTGAGACTGCCCTGTGCTGCCTGGTTGAGAAGATGAACGTCTTTAACAGCAATGTGAAGAACCTGTCCAGGATTGAGAGAGCCAACGCCTGCTGCTCTGTAAGTTTGCTCTTCACATATATAAAGCTACGAGAATCATTGCTCTTCGGTAAATATTTAGCAACTGTGACATACCTGATGGTAATACCTCTCTTCTCTTTATCCTCTCAAAGGTGATTAAGCAGCTCATGAAGAAGAACTTTACTCTAGAGTTCTCCCGTGACAGGAAGTCCATGTCTGTGTACTGCACTCCAGCCAAGGGTGACGGTAGCGCCAAGATGTTCGTTAAGGTGGGTTCTTATTCTGTTGTGCACCAACCTGAGCTTTAATAAGGCATTCCTTATCCAATCCTGCTGTCTCTTCAGGGTGCCCCCGAGGGTGTGATTGAGAGGTGTGCCTATGTCCGCGTTGGCACCACCCGTGTTCCCTTGACCAACGCCATCAAGGATAAGATCATGGCCGTCATCAGGGACTGGGGTACCGGCCGTGACACCCTGCGTTGTCTGGCTCTTGCCACACGCGACAGCCCACTGAAGCCAGAGGAGATGAACCTTGAGGACTCAACCAAGTTTGCCGATTATGAGGTGAAACATGGATATCGGCTGTTATGAGATGTAGAGTCAAAATACCATAGTTTCACCAAATAACAAAGTTAAGACTGTTGCCTATCTCTGGTGGTCACTGGGATGGAGTACACCCTGGAAAGGCAACCAGTCCATCAAAGGACAACATAGAGGCAGTCATACATAAGGGCAAGTTAGAGAGACTATTTAACCTGGTAGCCATATTTTTGGACTATGGGAGGAAGCCGGACTACCTGGAGAGAACCCATACATGCGCATATAGAGAATATAGAAACTCCATCCAGAAAATCCCCAGGCAAGGATTCAACCCCAGGACCTTCAAGGCAACAGTGCTACCAAAACGTGTCACACACAACATATATATCACATCCGCCACATACATATCTATTTTGTCTAATACTGTACTTGAGATGCTACATAGTATTGATAGGAATTTTCTTCTACAATAACCATTGGTTGTCAAAAAGGCACAGGGCAAACTCAAGTTGGGTGAAAATTAAAAGACTGACAGATACGAGACATCTTGTGTTAGACAATATCTTGACTTTTCATGCCTGACTTCCTCCTGTATGAAATGACAAAAACTGAAGGGGCAAACGATACCAAAACACCAAAATTTAGGAGAGGATGTAAAGAAAACGCGTTTGTTGAGCCAAATACGTTGTGTGTACATAAAGTGTTCATCCATTAACCATGTTGTGTGATGTAGTGACAGTGGGAAGCTTGTTTTAAATCACATGACGGTGTAGCGGCTTTGAAACCATGACCAGAATCCAGTCATTGATTTGCTCGATATTGAGACTTTAACAACATGCCTTAATCGTCACCCTTCCCTCCTCAGACTGATCTGACCTTCGTTGGCTGCGTTGGTATGCTGGATCCCCCTCGTAAGGAGGTCACTGGCTCTATCGAGCTGTGCAGAGATGCTGGAATCCGTGTCATTATGATCACTGGTTAGTATTCGGCAATTTCACAATCTTATCGCAGGCTGTGTTAATGTAATGCTTCATACATAGTAAAATGCTATGCATGTTCCTGGAGACTTAAAATAATCCTTCAAATTGGAGACCAAATGTTTCCCTTTGGATTCTAGGGGACAACAAGGGAACTGCTATTGCTATCTGCCGTCGCATTGGCATCTTCAGTGAGGATGAGGATGTTTCTGGCAGGGCCTACACCGGACGTGAGTTTGACGATCTGCCCATTAGCGAGCAGTCCGAGGCCGTGCGCAGGGCTTGCTGCTTCGCCCGTGTGGAGCCAGCCCACAAGTCCAAGATTGTTGAGTTCCTTCAGGGTTACGATGACATTACAGCCATGGTAAGAGCTCTCAACCTTGTGATGCAGCTTTAACTTGATACGTGTGATGTCATTCAGTACATTAAAATCTAAATGCTGGTTGTTTCTTCCCACTTCAGACCGGTGACGGAGTGAACGATGCCCCGGCCCTGAAGAAGGCCGAGATCGGCATCGCCATGGGCTCTGGCACTGCCGTTGCCAAGTCTGCCTCTGAGATGGTCCTGGCTGACGACAACTTTTCCTCCATTGTGGCTGCTGTTGAGGAAGGCAGAGCTATCTACAACAACATGAAGCAGTTCATCCGCTACCTCATCTCCTCCAACGTCGGTGAGGTCGTCTGGTGAGTGACTTGTGTGACTTAAGCAATGTCTTTCCTTCGTTCCTTGAGTTAACCTAAGTTGCCTGTTTGCTCAGTATCTTCCTGACCGCTGCTCTGGGTCTGCCTGAGGCTCTGATCCCCGTCCAGCTGCTCTGGGTCAACCTGGTCACTGATGGTCTGCCCGCCACCGCTCTGGGCTTCAACCCCCCTGATCTGGACATCATGGGCAAACCCCCACGTTCCCCCAAGGAGCCTTTGATCTCTGGATGGCTGTTCTTCAGATACATGGCTATTGGTGGTAAGTAAGAGATTTAGTTTGGGTTTCATTTAATTGTAGGACAAACACTTGCAGACATTGATGCTGGTGTCCAACCCCAACAGGATACGTTGGTGCTGCCACTGTTGGCGGTGCTGCCTGGTGGTTCATCTATGACAGCACCGGTCCCGGCGTCACCTACTACCAGCTGGTAAGCTATGATGTCTTTTTCTATACGTCTTCCACCAATTTACCTGAACTGCCTCGCTGAGCCCTCCTATCTTTCTGGTCTAGTCCCATTTCATGCAGTGCCATGATGAGAACGAGGACTTCGCTGGTCTCGAGTGCGAGATCTTTGAGGCAGCTCCACCCATGACCATGGCCCTGTCTGTGCTGGTCACCATTGAGATGTGCAACGCTCTCAACAGGTTCTAAACCTTCATAACCACAAATAATTCTTACGGCTGCTGTGTTAGCCTCAACTGATGTGTCCCTTTCTTTTTCCAGCTTGTCTGAGAATCAGTCTCTGGTGCGTATGCCGCCATGGAGCAACTTCTGGCTGCTTGCCGCCATGACCCTGTCCATGTCCCTGCACTTCATGATCATCTATGTTGACCCACTGCCCGTAAGTCCGTTGTACCAATTTTGTCTCTGAATTCAATAAATATTTTAAAGGTGACCTACTATGCTTCTTTGAACAGGTTATCATAGGTCTGCAGGCTATGCAAAACACAATTACATTTTTTGTTGTTGCACAAAATCATTCTGATATAATGAGATTTCAGCTCCTATCAGAATGAGCTGTTTTAGGGTCTCTTGTCTCTTTTAATCCAAATAAGCTGATGCTGGCCACACCCCCCAACTCAATGTATACACTCTCACACGAAAATGGATACACAGTCATACAACCTTACATCTTTGAAAAGCAAAAGTGGAGCCTAATGCACAACCAACAAGAGTGCAGCAAATGGTTTCTGGATGGCAAGTCATAAACCCCTAACCCTAAGCAAAAATGGAAGTAATAGATCCTCTTTAAAAAGTCTTAAATTTGACTTGCTGAAAACTGCAGATACTCTGATGAAGGAATGTCAACGGGGAACTTCCTGTCGGTTGTGACTTAACAATATGGAGGTTTTAGAAACTGCTTGTTTCCAGACACCAAAAAATGTCTTGTTTTTAAGCACCTGGGCTGATTTTAGAAGCAATTGAGACCCAAATGGAAGTACAAAAAGTGATTTTTGAGAGGCCATTTTTAAAATGAAAGTTGCCCTGACAACCACCTTTAACCTCCGCCTCCACAGATGATCTTCAAGCTGACCCATCTGTCATTTGAGCAGTGGATGATGGTCCTGAAACTTTCCTTCCCTGTCATCCTCATTGATGAGGTGTTGAAGTTCGTGGCCCGCAACTACGTTGAGAGTGAGTAGCCTCACGATTTTGGGCGTCTCTAATTTCAAATAAGTAAGAAGTTTCGTAGGGTAACCATTCATATTAATTTCTCTGCTGGATAATTCATTAATACCTCATTGTTTTAAGGAATCATTAATATTTTTACTGTTTTTATCACTCCATAATTTCCCTTCATTAACTTCTATTAAGTTTGTTTGACCTTACCTGACCTGTGTCATGTCTCTCACCTCTCCTTTCATCATTAATTCACTGACACCTTCTGCTCATTTCCAGAGTAAATGTGAACAACCCATCTCCGTTAACCTGTAACTAAACAAGGTATTCCACTGTTTGTCGCTAGTGGTGATAAGGTGTGCATTAGCCGTTGATGTTTGTGATTGTTTAGTTTTTGTCTTTTCCATGTCCTGTACTTGCATTTAGTCTGTGTTTCTCCACAATTTTAAACAGCAATATAGAAAAAGACATTTTGATCTGAGATTTTACAGTGCAGCTGTCTTCTTCTATTAGTTCTGCTTATTGCTAGTTTTGCTTCTGACACCATGCAGGTGAGTTGGTCTCGTCTGAGTTGTCACTGTTCAACGTCGTGTTGCTTTGGTTTTCCATGTCTGATAAAGAACAGGCTTAATGTTTAGACGTCTTCTACTAAAAATGTAGAAAAATAGCCTTTAATTTGAGTGCATTTATTCAGTGGAGGGAAAAATCCCATATAGAGGAATAATTGTTTTTTGAAAATACTAATAATTGTTGCCATTGGTTTGCAAGAAGCAGCTCTCTGAGAAAAATCTGCATTTCAGTAAAAAGATTTCAAAAGTTTTGAATGTTATTTAAAAAATATGTAGTTTTTCTTAAACCTTGTTATGCTTTGATGCAGATAACCAGCCCAGCAAATCAATGGAAACTATCTCTGCATCAATGTAGCTTGAACAGTTAGCATTACAAAAACAACTCTTCTTATTTCTGAATTTAGGTTTAACACATTTCAGCAACCAGGCAATTAAAAGTACTTTACATAACGAAAACATAATAAAAAATACACTGCAGAAAAAGGTAGTGAAGAATTGAAACAAATAAAATTTATGATTTTCCAGGTATTATTAATTAAAAGTAACACTAAATAAATGGGTTTTTAGTCTTGATCTAAAGAAACTCAGTGTTTCAGCTATGTTTGGTTCTGGTTCTGGTCCAGAGCAGAACCAGAACCAAAAGACCTGGCTGGTCTGGAACATTGATACAGCAACAGCAGATTTTTAATGTATTTTGTGCCGCAACGAGAAACACTCTGATTTGTTTCTCTAGATTGTGCTGCGCCTTTAATCATGAACAAAAGGCCGACTTTGTAACTGTCTTTATGTGTCGCTGAAGGCTCAGGTCTGATTTAATCCCTACACCCAGATTTCAGACCAGATCAGTAGTTCTGCTGACGCTGGATTGTTCCTCTTTAGCTCCAGTTAGTTTTGTTTCTATTCAGCTGAAGAGAAACTTGTGGCTCATCCATATAGCTTATTGATTTGAACTAATCATCTGTTCAGTGCTTGAAAGGATTCCTGGTCGCTTGGTGACATTGTAATTAATGTAGAGCTGAGTATCATCTGCAATGATCAATTTTATAATTTGTTCTAATCTGAGCATGTAGATTTTAAATATGAGGGACCCCAAGATGGAACCCTGTTGTACGCCGCTGGTGTTTTTAAAATGTTTAACAAAATCGTTAAACATTCAAAAACATTCACTGTTTGTGCTTTTACTTTTTCTACACTTTGCTTTTATTTGACATAAAAATCTCCAACATCTTTCTGTTTGTAATTTATTCAATTCAGGGTATGTCAAATGCAGCATTTTTAAAAATAATTTTAGGCCTTTGGATAAAATCCGAATTACTTTAGCTGAGCATTAAAATTGAATTTCACCCAACAAATTATCTAGTGTTTTATTTGTTTAGATTTTTTAAGAATTTCAGACGGCTTGCTTCCCCAGATTTAAATAATGTCCAGAGGTTGTATTTTGTTTGTCTAAAATAGTATTTGGACAGCTTGTTCTTTGTGTTTTTTATGTATTTAAAAATTGCACCCTGTCTAATTGATCTGTTTTTTCCTCACCAGGCACAGAGGCTAGAAAGTAGAAATGTAGAAGAAGAAAATCTTCTTGAGGTGAAGAGAGAAAGCGAGAGATCATAACCAAAAGGGGGAGCCATAGTTTTCCAACCAGTAGAAGAAAAGAAGAGAAAACACTGGAAAATAAACATAAAAACAATAAAAACGTAACAAAAATCCACCAAAAAACAGCCTCCACCTAGAGAAGATTGAATTGAATTAAAGGAGAGAATGCCTGCTGACAAAGTATTAAAATATTTAAGATTTTATTCTAAGACTTAATGTATTAAAGGTGATTTTTTTTTGTTAACCTCTTGGATATTCTCAGCTGTTGTGTTTTTGTGTCCTCTGTCCATTTTCATATGATTGACTTTCCAGCTCAGTACTTTTATTCTAGTCTTTGTCGCTCTTCGTCTCGTGCAGCATCCCTGCTTCGCCCAGGCTCTGCACAACGTGTTGTAGGGTTGCAAAAAATGACTTCATAAGGGCAGAAAAAAAACTAAAAACGCACGCGCCTCCAGCTGCCAGCGTTCTCCGTAGGTACCATGATGGAGGTCTCATGGCATAAAATGGGCACTCAGCCACAACACTTCTGGTCTTATTTATTGTTTACGTGATAAGCTCTAATAAAGTGACGATTAAAAACTCTTATTTTGTGGAACACATTTATTCACTTTTAGACATAACGAGGTACAGTGATTACAGTGTTGAAACATAATTTTTATTATTTTTTTGATCGCTTGTTTTGGTTTTAAGCTTGTGCCAAATTTGCTGACAGTGCTGCTGTTTGTGCTGAACAGAGTCAGTTCATCGGCCTTTGGTTTGCAGAAAACCCCTCCAGATCCTCTAGATGAGGCTCCTGAACGGTATGTTGACGTCCTTCATTTGCTTTTCGTAATCTTCGTCAAACACCTTTGACTGCTCCGGTGTGAAATGGTTTTTCCAATCCCCCACTTCACCTGAATTAAAAAAAAAAAAAAAAACATTTAAAAAGTGGGTAAAAATTAGAAGGACACAGTTGGATGTTTAGATATTCAAAAAACTCAGAAGCAAGTTGGTTGGTACATTTTATAGTAATTTGTCTTGTTTGGTCACATTTCCTTTTCTTATGAAAGAGCTTTGAAGTTTATTTGTTTGGCAAATTTTTGTACCCAAAAAATTGTACTCAAGAGTTCAAATTCAACATATTTTGAATTAAGTAAAAAGTAGATGACCAAGAAATTACTCAAGCAAGAGTAAAAAAGTATTTGGCAAAAAGTTTAGTCAAGTACTTAGTAACTCATCTAATTGTCAGTCGTTTAATATTTAATAATTACATCATCAGATGGACCAAAATATAACGTTAACTGGAAATTTTGGGATTTTAAGGAAAAAAATTAAAATAATTTCTAAAATTACAAAATAAACTTTTTTCCAAATCAGTTTCTTTCAAAATAAACTTATGAAACATTAACAAAAACAGCAGGTGTGTGTCTGTCTGGTGAATTTTTGGTTAAAACATGTTTGTTTTTCATTCAGTGGGTAGAAAATCCAGAAATTTTACTCAAGTAAGAGAAGAAATACTTCATAATAAAATTACTCAAGTAAAAGTAAAACATAAAGCGCAGTAAAAATATTCCTAAAACTACATTTTTCCCAAAAGGTTACTCAAGTAAATGTAATTGAGTAAATGTAACTAGTTACTACCCGACTGGACATAATACAGCAGGAAAATACTCAAAACTGAAGGTTTTGCTTCTTTGACTAATTCAGCTGGTAATAATTATCTGACCAGTTGAGGGCGCTCATGGAGCACTAAAAATTACATTTGGACAGGAGAGCCTTAAATATAAATTAAAAAAATCAATTAATACCGTGAGGCATTGGAAAAAGTAATATACCCTGAACCGATGCAGCTAAACTCTGTGAATTCCACATATTATTTTGTCCTAATATTCATTCATTATTCATAACTCGGAGACGTGACAGGAGTTGATTTTGACAGCATATCAACAATCATCACAGGTGATTGGAAAGCTAATTAACAGGAAACAACAACAATATTATGAAAACTCCTGACATGAGCTAAAATGAACAACTGTAAATGTATCTCTAACGTCATAACGTAGATGTGGGAAAGCCAACCAAAGTGTGTTGCAACTGCCAATCAGAAAACCAAACGGTTGTGGTCAATGAGAAGCTAACTGCTGTTAGCAACACAAGCTAGCTAACAATAAGAATTTTCAAATATTCAAATGTTAAAGGAGAATTCACTAACACAGATGGCACACAATGTGACTATAAAGACTATAAAACCATCAGATGTGGAAAAAAAACTTTGGGTCTAAAGACATTACCATGATTTGAACATGGCAGCCATATTGGATTCTGAGGTTGGGGATTAGGGAGAAAACCCTGAACTTTCTGACTTTTGTTTTTTTCTTTTTTCTTCTGAGTATTTCACATTTGCCAACTAAACAATTGATAAAAATTATATTTTTACATTTTTTTCTCTTTTTTTAACTGAAAAAGTTATAGTAAGGTACGCCATTTTCCATATTTAGGATCACTACGTCAAAGCAACTTATATATGGGTATATTTCCGGATATTGTCAAGTGGTTCACTTGACTGACTCACCTTTCCTCATGAACGGGGAGACGGACTGATCGAAAACAGGCGTCGGGATGCAGGAGTAGTTGGCCATCGGGTTCTCCTTCATGCTCTTGAAGGAAGTGAGCTCTACGATCCGGTTGATGACATCATCAGAGACCGACAGGTCCAGATACCTCATGATGCGCTCCACTTCACGGCGGGGATTCTGTAGGGATTATCAGAACGCTGTTCACACTCAGATAATCAACCATGACAAAAACTGAAGCATAAATTAATGAGTTGGTTGAAGTACACTGCAAAAACACAAAATCTTACCAAGTGTTTGGTTTAGTTTCTACTGCAAATATCTTAGTTCACATGAAATAAGACAAAACTAACTTAATAAAAATCAATTTTCAGCAATATGTAGGAGCTTGTTTTAAGTCAATAATTCCTTCACATTGATGAAAAAGTTCTGGCAGATTATTTTACTTATAGCAAGATATTTTTACCATGTTATCTGTAATATATTCTGTCAGTGGAACTAGAACTTTTTCATCGATATGAAGGAATTATTTACTTAAAACAAGCTCCTATATAATGCTGAACAGTTATTTGTAAATTAGTTTTCTCTTATTTATAGTGTGCTAAGATAACTGCTAGAACAACTAGATTTTGTGTTTTGGCAGTGTATGGCCAAAACACTGCCAAAAAAATTTATTAAATCAGACAATAAATCTACATTAGGGGTTTTAAATCTTTTCTAAAAACTTCTTGGCAAATAGCTTTTAAAACCATAATTTGATGACTGATTTTTAGGTTTTGGGTCTAAATTTGTCCTCACCTCTTTCATGTCCTCGTAGAAGAGGTAAAGGATGTTCTTCTCCTCCCGCTCCGCCCAGTAACCTTTCACATGATCATACCAGGAGCCCCAGGACACTGAGGAGACAGATTCAGACGTTTAAATCGTGATAAGAAGTGTTAACGCTCGTGTTTTAACAGGTTGGGGGAGTTTTCTCCAACCTCTGGCAGCCAGTGTTGCTTTAAACATTGACATGTGCATTCTTGATCTTAGATTGTGAAACTGTTCTTCTTTTAATTTCTTTATTTTATTTCCCTGTTTTTACTTTTTATTATCTGTTCAAAATACATAAATGAATGTATATGTATTTTTACATTTTTTTGTCTTCTAAATAAAGAATAATGAGTAAAAAAAAAAAATAAGTGTAGGATGAAGCAAGTGCTTACTTCAATCTACCTCCATTTCAAACAAATAGTTACAAAAATATATATATTACAGCAGTGGTCCCCAACCCCCAGGCCGCGGACCGGTACCAGTCCATGAACCAATTGGTACCGGGCCACACAAGAAATAATTAAATATTTCCGTTTTATGTATTATTTGAGTCTAGAGGATCTTTTATTTTGAAAATCCTTTAACCGGATTCTCTTGGTTACGTCTTGCCGCCAACATTGAGCCACAAGCAGCAAAATGAGTCAGAAACAGATCAGAGTCTTTAGAAAGTTTCTTTGTGGAGGGAAAAGGTCCAGAGAAGAGACAGGAGGATGGATTCATCCCGGTCGGTGATTCCCACAGTCCACGCTGCTCTGCATGACGGTGACCGGATGTTAATGAGGCAATGAAGCTTCAAACTGCTTTGAAGGCAGGCAGAGACCAAACACCCTGTGCTTCGCTTTGGGTGTCATTGTCTCTCATCACTCCCAGATTGGACCGTCTCGTTGCAGAGAAACGAGCTCAGGGCTCCATCAGTCGTTATCATGAGATAAAATTTTCACGAAAGTAAAATGTTCGTTTTTGTGGCGCATCTGTATCTTATTTTGAAGGGATATGTGAACGTTACCATAGCGACCAGAGTCAGAGAGCGTTAGGGCAGTGGAGAGACGAGATGAGAGGAGTAGAGCTGGTGAGTTTTAGGTCTGGTTCACACGATTTAAAGATTGTAGGCCGATTTTCCAAACCACTGTGACCACAGAACTGATAAAAGTCCAACAGGTTCGGTCGGTTCGTGTGTCCAGGAGCAACACAACACAAGAACCGATTCCACTCACGAACATCCCGGTTCCAGAAGAAAATCTAGTAAAACCCCCAACGTACCATAAGTGAATTTAGAATAATCAAACACGGCTGACGATGTTAGAAGCAGTAGTGATAGTTTGTGGCTCATTTTAAGCGAGCTAGTTTCAGCATCAAGTCCTGACTGAATGAAGCCTTATGGTTATAACCTATTTATGTCAGTTAATGAGCTGAAACGCCACCGGGTTTATCAACTGTGGTACCAGTTTCACTCCAGTTCCTCTCATTATCATTCCTGTTGATATTCCTTGTGCAAAATGATGAATAAACATTCATTTTCCACCGGACTCCCAGCTGCGCCATGTCAGCTGTTTGGGATTCCCCTCCGTTCTGACGTCACCGCGCTTTCTGATTGGCTACCTGTTACATTCAACAGGCTGCTTCTCGCTCCCAGTCAGGGAAAACCCCACAGGCTGCGATAATCGGGCCAAGACAATGTTGAATATGCCCGATTTTAGATGGGAGCGGTCCGATGTTCTACGTAACACAGCACACAGCAGGATGATCGATTACGACTATCGCAAACCGCACTCAGAACGTTTTAAGATTATCGTAAGGGGAAAATTGGGGCAAATTTTTTTTAATTTTGCCATGTGAACAAGGCTTTAGGGCACATGCCTGTCTGACGGTTTACCCCCACACCCTCTCCCTCCTTCCGGGCGGCAGTAAAATTGCCAAGCCTTGACCGGTCCGCGGTGATAAAAAGGTTCAGGACCACTGTATTATAGTATTTAAATTGTGTTTGAAATAAATTTCCTCTAACTCTGTTTTTCTATTTTGCTGTAAAGCACTTTTAATTAACTTGTGCATGAATAGTGCTTCACAAATAAACTTAAGTGATAAAAGCGTTAAGCTTGTGATTCAGTAAAGCAGCAACTATTTCAGTAATGTCAGTTAAACATCAGTATCGGAAAAAAAACGCAGCTGAAATTCCTGTGCAGATCTGCAGAGGTTGTTTTCCTTTGACTGGTATTTATATCTGATGCTGGCTGGGCAAGCTGGTGCTAATCTCATTACAACTAGTGAAGCATAAGAAGAGTTTTTTAAAGGGAAACACTGATTTAAGAAAAAAAAGGAGGCAACAAGTTATTGGTTGCAGAATTTACCAATAACTGTTAAATTTTACATGAAAACTCAACAATAAAGTTTAATTACGGTAGTAATCTGAGAAGTAATTAAACTTTGTCAGCAATAAAGTTTCATTAGTTACTCAGTTTTAAATGGGATTTAACAGTTTATTGAGTTTAAGGAGAGTTCAACCCACTTACACTCTCCTCTCATAAACTTGTGTATGTAGCCGTCAAAGGGTCCTGGTTCCGGTTGGGTTTTATTCATTAGATCGAAGTAGTAGTAGCTCACCAGGTTGTCTTTGGCATTGCGTGCCACGTAGATAGCCTTCACACAACAAGGAGAAACATGATGACAGATTTACAGCAGGAAGTATGCAGCAAAGATAATGTCTGGATCTGTATCACAGTTGCCTGAACTCTTTCTACCTTTAACCCCATAGCTATGCAATTAACTGGCTAGTTAGGAGCTGTAGAAAGAGGCTCTTGGTTTGATAAGTCTGTTGGAGATCCGGTTTTACCTTGCATTTGTTTTCCCAAAATCCCAGAGGCACCAACTGAAAAGGAAGATGTGTCTTGATGAGTCTTGGAGGGTTCATTTTGTTCAGAAGATCAAGACCTAAAACGAGAAATTCAGAAACATGTAAAAGACTTAAAACGTGTTTATTCAGTATGCAACTCTGAGCTCAGGACACAGAGAGGATAGATAACCTGTTTAACATTTTAGATTCAGTGCAAGTTATTGTTTAACGAGTTCATCTAAAGCTGATCTTATGGATCTACTAATGATTAACTGATAAGAGGCAATATTCTTAAACACACGAGGCCGATCGTCTTTCCATAACATAAACGGCTAATTTTTTCATAATATGCTAATGTTGCGTCGTCATGTAGCAACTCGACCGAATGAGTGAGTGATAAATATGTTATGGTGATAAATTAAGAAACTTATCGAGTGTTTATATTTCAGAACAGAGCAGAATGAAATAAATTTTGTCTCCTACACCTGACTCTGAACCGCCGTTTTCTCTTTACCATTCTGGAAGGGCCGCCATCTTTTGTTTCTGTACCAACAGAGCCGCTTATCAGTGGCGCCATCTGCTGGATGGCGGGCAAACTGCAATACTATAAAAGAAGGCCTACGCGGCTGAAACGAAAAATAAGACTATTTCTTCGAAAAGAGTCTTATACTGATAATTTCATCCACGCGTTTTGATAATCAAAAGATTTTTCATCAAAATTTAAATGTTATATTTTCTGGTAATTGCGTCTTGTAGAGCTTGTAGAGACCCCCCCAAAAAAACAGAAAAGTGGTTGAAACATTGACTTAGAGTGTTAAATATAAATTCATCCCACAATGCAATTTTTTATTTCCAAAAAAATATTTACAGACATGTCTTATTTTCCTTCCTTTTCAGAATTATTTACTACTATACGCTGCTCCAACACATAAAACCCCAATAAAATACATTAAAGTTTGTTGCAAAGTGAACAACTGTGGTTAGTTTTTAAATTTATGAAATATAAAGAGTTAAATCTATTAATGTTTGAGCCACATACTTTGACTATCGCGTTAAAGGGAAATTCTTACGGGGTAATAGGGCAGTAAGGTGCATTAGTCTGGAATAATCGTATGATAACATCCCCCATAAATGGTTTTTACAGCTTCTGACACAACACAGACAGAAGAACAAGCTAATAACACTTCAAAAACTCTCAACCCAATCAAAAATGAAGGAGCAATAATTAGAGGGATGAATGCACACCTGATGGGATCGGGGGTGGAGAGCAGATTTCTAGGAACGGACTCCGGACCGGGGTGGGAGCTCGTTTGCAAGCCTCAGCGTCCCCGTTGTGAAGAAGAAGGTCGATTATCTCCTGCGTCCATGTGGTCCCTAAGCTCCAAAACATTCAGAATCCTGTCATTAATCAAGAATATAAAACATTGATTCTCATCTATTACGTTGCATCAAAATTGTGCTCAGTCACCCTGGGAAATTTGGAGAACTTGTTATCTTACAGGATGTTGAAACAACCAAGAAATATTATTACAAAACTGGAAAAACCAACCGAACCACATCAGCTTTAAGCAGTGGAATGGATGAATGAAAAAAAAACAAAAAAGAAAACAGTTACACAAAAGTGTTTCACTGTAAAGATGGTTTGTAGCGTGTTTTGTTGCCACCTGAAGTGTGAAATAAACTTCAGTGGAGTTTGAAAACAAAATATGTGTATAGGTTCATGTCTGGTTGAACGATGTGTTTGTTCCCAGTTGATTTTCTTTTCCAGACAGTCTTTGGGAACCACTGATTTAAAGGAAGTGGAAAGATTTATGTTTGTAGAGATGATCTGTGAAGTCAATGGCATCACAGCACTGCAAAAACAGAAAATTATACCAAATATTTTTGGTTTATTTAGAGCAAATATCTAAGTACACTTGAAATAAGACTAAACTATCTGACAGGTAACTTTTCAGCAAGATATAAAAGGTTGTTTTATGCAAATAGTTCCTTAATATTGATGAAAAAGTTCTAGTTCCACTGGCAGATTATGTCACTTGTAACATGGAAAAAAATCTCTTGGTATATGTGAAATAATCTTCCAATGTAGCTAGCACTTTTTCATCATTATTAAGTAACTATAACAAGCTCATTGCACAAGAAACTACACTCAGAATACTTGGTAAGAGTTTTGTTTTTTGCAGTGTAGTATTTTCCCTCGAGGTGAGCGCTACGTGACTGCTGAACATCTGAGATATTTGTGTCTTTTCAAGGACCTATATTGGTAACGCAGGTCAAATTATGCTCCATCACATGATTATCCTGCCTTCACCTTCACTTTATACATAATAATATAAATGGCAGAATAAAGATTCAACCCAAAAAATGAACAAATTAAACGATAGAGTATTGTCTCTTTAAAAGTTTTTATTTAATTCTATGGATATTAGTTAGGTCACCGATGTTTCTAGATGTAAATTGAAAGCACTTTCCCTCAAGGTGAGCGCTAAGCGACTGGTGAGAGTTTTTTCCTTTCAGTCCAAATTTTCCATGACAAGCAGCAACTTTCATCAAGCATTCTTGTTGAGAGTGATAGATACACAGATTTAGAGCTAATTTTTACCACGTTTGTGTCTGGAGGCTGTACCTGCTTTGGGGTAGGTTGCGATGAGGAGGTCTGACGGGTCGGGACGGAAAGCCCAGATGGAGTCCCAGTTGTTGGCGATGTGGCACATGAGAGGGACCCCTCTGATGTGGATGAGAGGGAAGCGAGTGATGGAGGAGAAGGCCTTCTCTATGGCCTCCTTGTAGGATAACTCCTTCTCCTCTGCCATGACCGACGCCGCTCCGCTCAGGTGAGGAAAATCAGAAAAGAGTTCAGCAGTGAAATGGCTGAACAAGTGAAGCCGGCGTGGTCGTTCTCCCCAAAGTTCTGACTTCAGCCGCTCGCCCGGGAGCTGGCTCTGTCCACATTCAATCTCGGTTTGCTTCTGTACACAAAGAACTACAACTGTTGACTCTTGCTCCCTGTGTGACCGGCAAGCCCACAGTCAGTGTGCAGACTTCCTTGTCCCTGCCATTGTCTCCTCCTTGCGTTGTTACCTGCCTCCCAGGATTCTGACTTCCGGATTTCTTGTTGTTTGGAGAGTAAATCCTCCCCAGAAGCTGAAAGCAAAAATAAAATAAAAAAAATCAACAATTTGTCAGAAGATTTTTCTCAGCAGAATTGCTTCAATCTCTTGAAATGTGCTTGCTTTCCCTTCTCTTTTTATCTTTGTAACTCGGCTGCCTGAGTGCCTGTACCAGGTTCTTAACTCCTTGTGATTTACACTAAAGTACCCTTATGTAACAATCCCAGTTACGTATGAATTCAACTTTTTTTCTCACACTTTTCTTAACCGTTTCCCCAGTAATTTGAGGAAGGGACCTGAAAGAGCCACTCAGACGTGAGGTGCAGACAGAAAACATGCCTGACAGATGGGTTTAATTTTTCACAGAACATCATGTAATTGCACAGTGTTCCTGGGGGACATTTCAAATGTCATTCAGTCTTCTCAACTAATACAAAGAAATCAAAAGTTCTTCGTAAAAGACAAGAGGAAATCTGTGGCAACTGTCCAGCTAAAACACACCTTTGGACCCTTTTGAAGTCAACACAAAGCCAGTCCATGCTGGAAAACAATGCTTACTACATGCCTGTAGAGTAGAAACATTTTTCGTGTCCAGGTCAATTAGTGTGATATCTTCAGATCTCTGCATGTTCTGCTTCGTCGTTTTTAGCCCCAGGCGGCTGTTTAGACTTTACATTCCAGGATTTCCAGTCTTTACATCCAGCTGACAGTAGAAACAATGTTTTCTCTGTAAATAAGCTCGGCCAAGCAGTTGTGTGAGACGCAAAACAAAGGATTCCTGCACAGTTTAGGACCTTTTTTTTTATTTAAGAAACTGTGGAAATGTGGACAATATAAGCTTAAAGCTGACAGAGTGATTTTATAAAATACAACTTCACAGATCTTTGAAAGCAAGAATTGGACGTTGAAGTTTTGAGTTGTTTGGGGATTCATCAAAATTATTCACACAATCTACAATAAACCAACCGCAATATACAGTATATTGTGACAGACATGAGATCAATATTGATAGACAATATGTCCGATAGAACATTCAATAATTTCACTGAACTCTGATTCATAACCGCACAGCATTCTGGGGGATGTAGGCAGAGAAAAAACTTCATAGATGCTCAACCTCTCACAGCTAGCTAAGCAAGGCTGGTGGAATCAACTAACTCACTCACTCTGTGGTTACCTAGCAACTCACTCTGTGGTTACCTAGCAACAACCTGAAGAGTAACTTGCCCAGCAACAGTTTAAGGTTTTGCCACTTTGCCTCTTAGCTGCTTAAAAATAAAAAGCAACAGTGAAGTGAAAACCGTGGATAAAACAGGAAAAGTCACATCACTAGTTTGATAGTATTTCAGATATTTAAAACAAAAAAACTAATCAATAATTATTGATACTGACTGATATGAAAGGCTTATTTTATGATATGTTTTTTATTTAACCACTTATGCTTATTTTATACAATCCTAAAAATACATAAAAAAACAAAAATATGATTTATATTTCCCTTTTAAGAAAATAAACATTTTATTTCCTAAAATGTAACAACATTCATTTAGTCTATGGTTGATCATTTTTAGAGCAAAGGATACATTTGCAGCTAAAATAATAATTCTAACATCAACATGTGAAAAGCAATTTCTGCTTGACTTACGATCAATACATTATAGGGCTAATCTGGTGATTAACGTTTGGATTAGCTGGTTAATAATTGAAAGAAAATGGTGCATTTTTATTTACAGAATTTAAACAAGATATAACTAAAACTTTGCCATTTGATGATTTTTGTGTGACAGACAAAGGCTTATTTATCTTAAATGTGAAATGTATAAATTTGGTGTACAGTTTTGCCCCAATTACTACTCTAATTAGCGCTCACGTAGCAGACCTCACTTCATTTAAGCCACCTGCCTCTGACTCCCCAGAGGATCCACCACTCTGCGTTTCTGAGGTCTGAGGCTGGTCCAGATATTATCTTTACACCCGTCTTCCTCCAGAATGTGTCTGGCCTCCCCGGCACTGCAGAACAGGACATTACCTGTCCGGATCACTACAAGAAAATTTACAAAAAACAGAAACACAAAATACAGCAGTCCTAATTCAAACCTCAGACTGAAGAACTTTAGGCCTCCAAGTCACTTAAACTGGCTCTTTTAAATACCAGATCTCTCTGTGCTAAAGCTCTATTAATGAATGATTTCATCACTGAGCATAATATCGATGTCATGTTTCTGACAGAAACATGGTTGAATGACAATAATGAACCAATCGTACTAATTGAATCTGCGCCTCCTAACTACAATTTTTTAAGTGAGAATAGAAAACAAAAAAAATTAGGAGGCGTGGCTTCAATATTTAAGAATACCATAATCCATCCATCCACCAATTGTCTGCCGCTTGTCTGGGGTCGGGTCGCAGGGGTATTTGTAGTAAAATCTCTTTGGGTCATTTCACATCTTTTGAGTATCTTGGAATTGAGGTTAAAGGCCACAAACGAACTTTGACACTAACTTTATACAAAATTCCAACATACATGGAAAATTTCTTTACTGACTTGAATGAGCTTCTATCTCTCATATGCATTGATTATGATTGTTTAATAATTGTCGGTGATTTCAACATTCATGTTGACAACTCCCAAGACAGAGGGGCAAAAAAGCTCGCTAATATTTTAGAGAATTTCGGTTTAATACAACCTGTCAAACAAGCAACACACACTCAAGGACACACACTGGACCTGGTTATCAGTAAGGGTGTAAATATTTCCAATGTCTCTGTAACTGATGTCACCCTGTCGGATCACTTCGCTGTTATCTTTGAAAGTTCTTTATCTTGTAACCCTCTAGGCCAAACAGCAACCATCACAAAATGTTCTTTCACAGAAAACACAGCAGAAACATTTAATCACATTTGGTCTCCTTCCTTACCCTTTAGCTGTAATGATGTAGAAAAGTTGGTAGATGATTTTCAGTCTAAAGTTTCAGATGTTATTGATTCTATTGCCCCAACCAAAGTGAAGGTTGTGTCTGGTAGGAAGAAATCTCCATGGAGAAATGCACAAACAGTTAGATCTGCAAGACAACTCTGCCATAGAGCAGAACGAAAATGCCGTAAAACTCAACTTCACGTTTATTATGACATCTATAAAGAAAAACTACGTTACTATCACTCAACACTAAAACATGCAAGACAGGCTTTCTTTGCAGATGTTATAAACAAAAGCATTAACAATGCTCGACCTTTCCTACGATGTTACCACCTGAATTTCAATCTAATGCCGCCTGTAACAAGTTTTCCAGCTTCTTTTCAGAGAAAATAAAAAAAAATCAGAGGATTAATCTGCACATCCACTCTAAAGCCAGAACCAATGCTGGACCCAAACAAAACAAATACAGGAAAAATGACCCAATTTCAACTACTTAATTATAAAACCCTAGAGGAAATTATAAGTCAACTAAGCTCAAGTTCCTGTTGTCTGGATGTCCGACCCACACATTTCTTTAAGAAAGTCCTGCCTGTTATTGCTACTAATCTGATCCAAATAGTAAACTCATCGCTCTCATCAGGTGTTTTTCCTCAGGCTTTCAAAACAGCAGTAATCAAACCACTGATAAAAAAAGAACAATCTGGACAAATCATTACTGCAGAATTACAGGCCGTTCTTCAACCTCCCGTTCATCAGCAAAGTTATTGAAAAAGCTGTATGTAAACAGTTAAATAGTTTCCTAATGACAACCAACTGCCTTGACTCCTTCCAGTCTGGTTTTTGTGCTCACCACAGCACAGAGACTGGCCTAGTCAAAGTGTTCAATGATATCCATGTAAATACGGACTGTGGGAGAACCACAGTGCTGGTTCTGTTGGACCTCAGTGTCGACCAGGACATATTACTGAATCGACTGGAGAGTTGGGTCGGACTCTCCGGTCCAGTGCTCAACTGGTTTGAATCTTA
>CAEFZX010024207.1:0-33879 GCA_903066825.1 Alfaro cultratus
TATATATATAGTCAAGTACAAAGAAGGCACTGGCATCAGAATTTCTTTAAACTCAAATGAGATTTCTCAAATTTGCCACGGCCCAGTGATTCTATGACCGGTTTCTAACAGGTTTGACTAATGTGGCGGGAATGAAATGGGGTGATTTCTAGTCTTATTCTGCTTTTTTAACAAATCGCTTATTGTGTAATTTACTATAAATAGCCGAAGTAATAATTAATTCATTAGTTAATGGACTGAGGTCCTTAAGTACTCCAGGCTCATGTGAAAGTCATTCTCCAAAAAATACAATAAAAATGTCCTTCTCACTTTAATATTTTATATGCAACCAGATAATAGGGTGGCGTATGAAGGTCAAATTTAGGCGGTCCTGGTATAAATGCTACAATGTCTAATTGTTCTCTTTTAGGTGGTTATATTTGGCACATTGTTCACAGTTTGCTTTCTCACTTTTGTTTCACCAAATGCAGTAGAAAATAGAGTCGAAGCCGCTGCGATGTGATTTCTTGTTGTATTGACTCGTGTGCGGTTATCCGACTGTGGTTTGAACTGCTCAGCCTGTTATGTGACTGTTGTGGGTTTGGCGTACATGACGGCAAAAAATTAGATGGAAAGATTACATCTGACTGAGAGCTGTGCTGCAGACATAAAGCGGTTGACTTTAGTTTCACTCTTTGACTTTACAAACTTTTAATGAAGAGCCGCCCCTGGGAGAATCAGACTTTCATGAGATCAATTTATGTATGAAATATCAGAGCCCTCCTCAGTGCTCTAGGGGTAGATTGGATTAAAAAAATGTCCTCCTCATGAACATACTGTAAATTGGAACGTATAAAAAGTAAAACTGATTGACCATAACAATTAACTTCTTCCCATTTACGGAACAAACATTTAATTTGATGTTAATTTTATTGCTGTAGTCTTTTTATTACATAAATAAGTTAAAGCTGCAATCACAGCTAATATTTAGCAGTATATCAGTTATTTACCCATCAGTTATCGATGTGTGGTGGAGAGCGTAATCTCGTCTGCCATCAGTTTTGTTCTGGACACGGCTCTGAAATCTCTGGAGGTGACTGCATTAGAAGGGATTCTTCATAAAATATAAGAAAAACATAATGAACAACCCTGAGCGTCATCTTCACTAGACAACAGTGTCTTCAGTCAGAGGCTTTTCCAGAACCGCTGTAAGACTGACTGTTACAGGAGGTCTGTAATTCCTTATGCATCTACACTGACATATTCAAGAAATTTCTATGAGCTGCAGCAATGCTTAATTTTCTGTTGAGATTAATAAAGTATTTTTGACTTAAAGTGAATTGACAAAAATCCCTGAATTGGCTCTGATGATGATTAACTGGTCAAATAATGGCTTGTGAATTAAATTGCCATTTTGTGCTGTAAACCAGTTAACGCTGTTTGTTTCTCTAGTAAAACTAGGAAGTTTACTGGCGAATGCTTTACTTGCTGGAAACCTCTATTTAAGAGTATGTTGTGTTTTTTTTACGTTTTTATGAATGATCAGTGATTTTGCTTGTAATGGTTTTTGAGAGTAATTATTAAAACAGATTATTTTGCCAACAATGTCTTTTTTTTACTCTAAAGTAAAAGTGTATTATTTTTCTATTCCTTAAGATTTTAAGCAGTTTTTTTACTCACTAGCTAGCTATAACTTTTTCTCATTCCCCTTTTCCTCAGGTGGCAAAGGATGTCTCCATCCGAATCCATAGCCAGCTGGACAGCGTGGAGAAGAAGAGGAGTCGTCTGGAGCAGGAGAACGAAGAGCTGCTAGTCCGGCTGCAGGACCTGGAGGTCGCCAAACAAGTCCTGCAGCAGGAGCTGGACAAGGTCAGATTAAAAAGTTTCCACTGGTTCAGGTCAAAAACTGCAGTTTTTTTTTTTGTGCTCCTGTTTATATACATGCAGGCGATCTGCTGCATATAAACCAAGTGTTCTGAGAAAGAACAGATTTTAGAGCTGCTGAGCTATTTATAGGACATTTCCTGTTAAGATGCATCATACGACTACAGTTCAATGTCCATTTGAGATCTGATCTAAACATTTTATTTCAACACTCACAGCTCAGGAGGATCCTGATTTATCCTCCCATTCACTTAGGTCTCTGAAAACTCTGTTTGTTGTGCCTATTTTGTCTCGGAGCCTCAGGGGATTCTGTCTCTGATCTCATCTTGTGCTCATTTCATCTCTGCGTCTCTGCCATCGCTTGGGGGAGCATTTTACTTAACCAAGTGTGTCCAGGAAAACACTGCATTGAAAACTAAAGTGGTAACTTGGATGTTGAAGCAAGCCAAAGTGAAGACGAGCAAAACCCAATTGATGTCATTCTCCGCTTGATAGGATTTATTCTGCTAGACTTCCTGCTTTTGTTTCCGATCAGTCTGAAATTTTCAGACTGAAGGCAATTTGTCACCATGTTCTTTTTCTCATCCTTTTTTTTCTGCTCAGTGTCCCTTTCCCACAATCTATACTGGCCTGATGGCCCTTGCTGAGGCCCCTGATGTGGGTCAGAATTGGATGGTTAGGTTTCTGGCAGCTGATCTGGGTTTGGCTTCTTTTATCTGGGTGAACTGTGTGTTCCCACAATACATTCATAAAGTTTATTTTTGTTTATGGATGCAGGGCAGCCTAGAAGGATGTACAACACACACATACCTTCATTTGATATTTTAGGGATCTCCAAATAACAATTTTGACTATATTTTCATTGCAGGCATTTTCACCCCCTCACCCTTACTGCATTGGTCACTTATTAGCAAAATTATTTCCATAATTTTGCGTCTGATTATGGAAAGAAGCCAGATGTGCTTTGGCCAAACTCTAAGCTAATTTTTCATTGTGGATCCAGTTAACAGTGAACCAACAAAGCTTCCAGAAACAGGGCTCCTTCCGTTTCATAAAACCAGTACTTTTTCTTTGAACTTTGTGAAACGTTATTAATTTGCTTTTCGCCTGCTTTTGATTCACTTCTCTCAAGACAACTTGCTGATACTCTGGATTGGATCTGTATTCTTTGAGTTTGATTGCCGAGTTTCTATTTAATTTTCACCAACAGGTATAAACTAGTTGTCATGGTTTAATCTTTGCTTTTAAAAGCCTTTAGTTTGTGCAGAATAAATCTGTTTTAGATATTTTATGAGAGCATACACATTTAAATCCCTAACCAAAGCAATGCAATATTGCATTGCATTACGTCCTCACTTCAGTACTTACCTAAAGCTGTCCATGCACATTAAGCAGCTTCATCAAAGCCACTGTTCTCTAGTTATTTTCGTCTTGTCATGTCTTTTAGTTGACTAACTAAATGACTGATTTTCTGAAGTGTTTTCTGGCTCTTAGCTCACCGTCTGTGACTAGTACGTTTTGTTCCACACGTCGGTTTATTGTCTGTTGATCAAACGTCCAAAATCCGTCCCAAGAAGGAGGCTCTCACCCTTCTTACTCTGACAATGATGATTCAGAGTTTGTGTTCAGGCTCATCTGCAGTGGAAATTCTCACTCATCCGTTTTTCACCATTTGGACACACAGTGCAGCTACCGTGCTCTGCAAAAAGCATTCACCTGCTCCACAGTTCTTCTCATCGGAAACCTCAAATGTCAATGTATTATGTTGGGACTTCATGTGATAGAGCAACACGGGTGTTGCATAACTGAATCAGACGAAAAAATATACATAGTTCAAAGTGTTTCATGCATTTGTTCTGAGATTTTTTGGTCAAATGTTTGTTTTTTTTTTTGGTTGTTTTTTTCAAAAGAAATTTGTTAATAGCTTAGACATATTAGATGGAGAGTATCTCTGTTCAAGCCCTGCTACTCATACTCAATTTTATTTCTACATGGACATTGACTGGGCCATTCTAACATAACATTTTTATGAAATATAAACCATCCATTGTAGCAATGGCTGTATGTTTAGGGTAGTTGTTTTCTGGAAGGTGAAACTACGCTCCAGTCTGAAGTCTCAAACAGGTTTTGTTCCTGTAGTGTCGTGTTTAATCTCCACTCATGTTCCTGTGAACTTTAAGCAGGGTCCATGTCCCCGTTGAAGAAAAGTTTCCCCATACCGCCATCTTGTTTTACTGTGGAGATGGTACCTGTGCAGGCTGAGTCATAGGACACATGGACTTTTACATGAAGGTTTACTTTTTAATTCTTCTTCCACATGTTTGTCATGTCCCAAAACCACAAACAGGACTTCTTCTCTGATTAATGATTCTGTCCAGTTTGGTTCACTTTAAGCCACCAATGGTTGGTGGGTTTGTTCCTCCGTGCTCTTTCCATTTTCAGATGATGGCTGGAACAGAGCTCTGTGATGCTTAAAGCTTCAAATATTGTATTGTAATCTAACTCTACATTAAATTTCTCAATAACGTTCTCCCAGACCTCCGAGACCTTTCACAGAACTGGGATTAGGTTTGTGGTTGTAATGAGACAAAAGGTGAAACATTTCAAAGGGTGTGAACACTTTGCACGGCACAATGCAGAAACTATGACTAATTAAGGCGAGACAACAGAGATATGTTTTGGAAATAAAGAGAGACGAAGTAGATACACAGAGATGATTGTAATAAGGACAAGCAGACCGGTTCTGACCCACGTAAACACAAGTACCATGTAAACACTCAGACAATGGTGCTCCAAAACTTCACAGTGGTGAGACTGGCTGTTGAATTATTGACTATGTGGCAGATGCAGCCCACAGTCTGCACTGATATCGATATTCTTTAAGAAGCAGAGGCGCTGGAGCTGCACCTCTATGCTACTGCTGTAGGCTGTGAATATCATACTTGGAACGGGAGAGACTGTAAAAAACAAAAAAAAAAAAAAAAAGAAGAAGAAGAAGAGGTCTGTCTGCAGCTTTTGATAAATTAGCTCTGAGAGGGAGTCCACATGAAGTGGATTCCTCTGCCAGGCTGGACTGCGATCGGAACAGGTTCTGCTGCATCTTTCATGAGGATCAGTTTTAGATTGTTAGAGGATTTCAGTCGCATGATGCAAACAGGTTTTCAGGCCCCATGGAGATCCATCAAACATGTCATGTTTATTTTAACATATTTTGGTCCAAAATGTGTCAAGCTCAAAACATTGTGACTGTGGCTGCATTTGTAATGATAGGAAGTCTAAGTGCTTTGTTTCAGACTTGAATTAAATTCTGCTTTCAGCGCTGCACATTAGCTTCACACTATCTCAAACCATCACAAACCTTTTCTGAACACTGACCTTTAATGCACATACCTTGTAAAACATACATTATCGATAATGAATTCAATTAAGCTGACGTTGTTCGCTGCTCCTCATTTTCTTTGCCCCTGTTTTCCTTTCCTCCCATCGTTCACCCACAGCTCCCCTCCTGTGTTCTTTTAATTTATTTCTCCCCATTTATTATCACCTCCCATTCTCTCTCCCTCTCCTCCTCCCATCTCTCCCACACAGACGTACAGGAATGCTGATGCAAGAGTTTTACTTTCTCCCTCCCTTTTCTCGCCTGAAATCCTTTCCTTGTCCGTCTCCTCCTTCAGCCGGACTTCACCTTCAATACTTCTGTCACACCAAGGCTGCCACTCACTCATTCCCCTCTCTCTCTTGTTTTCTCATTCGTCCACTCTTCCTGCTCCCAAATCATCGATCCATTGAGCTGCAGGTGACCTTTGGAGGTGGGAAGGTTGTGCTTGATGATGGGATGGATGCACTTCAGTTCCACAGGGATGGAAGCAATAAGGGACGAACTTATTTTAAAGATGGCTAACGGAAAACAGATGATAGGACTTAATAGAGGCATATTTTCTTGGTATTTCGTCCTATGAATATGAAGAAGCCCAATAGAGACATTCAAAATGATACTGATAGAGAAGGTCAAACTGAATTTATGTTAAAAGTAATGGAAGAAAATAGTAACACTGTCAGCTTGCCTCTGGTTTGTTTCAGGCCAGGTTTTGTTTACGGCTAACGCCATTACTTCTCCTATTCTTTTTGTTGTGCACATGCTATGTTGGCTCCTGTGTGTATTGTAAACACACACAAGACTTTCCACAGAGTCTACTTATTAAATAAATAAGTAGGTGATATGCTGGTAAGATGACTTTGAAATGGTTTAGTATATTGACTTGAATTGAATCTCTTTCTTTCTTTGCGTATAGAAAGCTAACTTGTCCTTTGGTGTGAACTGATGCTACTGAAATGAGTGAGATTCAGCTGAATTAATTAGGATATACAGTAAATTCTATGCTTCATGGTTTGTATTGTTGACATGATTCAGTATTTATGTTTTATAAATGCTGTCTAGTGACCGGGACTGCTGTTTCCTCTGTCCAGTGTCAGTTGTGTGTTTTAATAGATGGCTCAGACCAGGCAGCAAGGCCAAATCAAACGCGTTTGATTTATAGTTTGAAAAATACACCGCATACTTACTGTCATTTGTTTGTTTTAGCTGCAACCTCTCCTTAAATCAAGTGAACAGAAAATTGCAAAGAGAAAAAATTAGATCAGAAAAAGCATCTAAAGTAAGACGGATGGAAGAAAAGCAGCTCGGATAACTGAGAAATTACAGAGTGAAGAAGGATGGAGAGAAAAGGAACAAAAAGATAGATTCAAAAAGTAAAAGAGAAAAAAAACACAAATGCTAGGACTGAACCATGGGTGGGTTGTGTAAAGAGGAAGGCTGACAGAGGAGATATCTGCCCAAATTAGAAAAAAAACCCCAAATACTTTAATGAGTATAAGGTGAGAGGAGGGAAAATTACCGCAGTTCCCTGTCTCGTCTTATTTTCTTCCCTTCTCCTCTCTCCAGCTGTTCTCTTTCTCTCTTTGTTTCTCTGCAGATTTATGAAGCTAATATTTCTCCTGAAGGTCATTCAGGAACCTTCCTCTTTGTCTATGTATCTGAACGTGTTGATGTAGAATGAATCAGCTCAAGGTGGCAAGCAAAAGGCAACAGACTAATACAGCATCATGGATATTTTTATTCTTGAACAGTATTTACTGGAACAGTACATTAGCTTTCTGGTTGAAACCTCCTGCCATAATATTACCTATTGCTATCCTTGGGGAAAAATCAAAACAAGAAAAACAAATCAAACTTGTAATTGCTGATGCTTACAGGGTTTAAAATCGACTTTACACCTGAAGGCAGCAGTTCAGGGGTGAACCACTCCAGACATTTCTTTCGTACCTTTCTGTGTGTTTTTTTTTTAAATACTTCCTTCCTTCTCTTTAAGTCCTGGCGAAATGCTAAAGGAAGCTGTTCCCTGCTGTTCCTGACTTTCAGGAAGTGCTGCCTTTTGTTTGCAGGGAGCCGAGGGATGTGGGGCAAGGGTGGCTGGAGACTTTATAGTGTGTATGTGTGGCTGCGTCTCTTTGTGCGTGTTAATGTCCTTTATTATAGCAGTGAAAAATAAAGGCACTGTGGGAAGCTAAGGGCAAACATTTTTAAGTTTAAACCTTCATTAACCTACAGATACAAGGAGATTATTTAGGGTGCATCAGAAATTCATAGTGCTCCTCTTTATGACGTTTTATGCTGCTAATCTTCCTTATTGGAGTCAGACAGTTTTGAGGTACTACATGCATTCAAAAGCTTGTTAAAGCTAACAGAAAATTAGCGAAACACGACAGCAACTCAACGCACTTAGGCAATGCATGCAGATATGGGGAAGACGCATGACTGAAGTTCAAACTGAGCATCAGAATGAGAAAGAAAATTTTCAAAGTCTAAGCTGAAGCTCAGACTTTGCTCAAAAAACTGCAGGCTCATCACAGAGGCGAAGAGACTTGCTGATAACCTAGTTAACCCCAGCTTGTACGAAATTAAGGATCAAATATTTGGTGTTGGAAACGAGACGACATGGGGTCTGAATCTTTTGCAAGTCCATAACAAAGACTAGTAAACCATCATCCCGTTGATGCACCTCCATTTCACCTACTTCCCTCCGAGCGTTCCTCTCTGTACTTAATCCAAAGCACCAAACATGTCATGGAGCTCCATCTGACACCACTGGGAGGAAGTGGAAGCAGTGTTTACTACAGAGACACAAGTTTGGAGAAAATGGGTCAGAGCATCAAAGTGGTCTGAGTTTAAACTCGGCTTTATCTGGGTCGCATTGATTGATTAGAGTGAGGATAGTCTTAGAAGAGGGACATCGGGGACATTAAACCAACTGTGTTTGTCAGAGGAGGCAGTCACCGTTTTAAAGCTGGAGGGAAAGGAAGTGAGAAGCGTCAAGTTATTGCGATAGGCTGCTGGAAATGTGTCAAAAAATGATGATTTAAACTGTAAGTTGTAAGCTGTGTGACGAACCTGAAAAAGAGCCAATTGGAGAGACTGAGGCAGAAGGGATGAGATGCAGGCAGGGGAAGAAAAATATCCACTGACCTCCTAAATTGTGGATGACCGATAGGAATGCAAATAAAAGTATAACAGCAAGGTTTTAAAGACATGGTGAACATCATGCAGTAACACTTAAAAGCCTAAAGAGGAAATTGTGTGAATTCTGAAAATAGAGAAGAAGAAGAAGAAGCACAAAAAAGATTGAATGCTTCAAAAGAAAAAGGGGAGTGAACCAGAGGGAAGTCAGGGTAAGACGAGGGGAATCATACCAGGAGGGGTTTTCTGGGTCGATCTCAGCTTCACAGGTACCAACTGTGACAGTCAGCACACAAACACACTTGTGTGCATAAGAAGACAGAGACTCGCCCTCTTGTTTTCACAAAAACTGTAATGCAGATGAGTAGAAAGTCGGTTAGGAATATTGAGGCCTTGCAGAGCAGAATGCACAAAAAGAATCAGAGCAGCACAAGGGCAAAGCGCAGAGCCGCACATCACTACTGCTGGCTTCTTAGCAAACAAGGCATGCAGAAATTTACCGAATTCTGCATGCTGCCATCTGGCTGGAAGATAAAAAGTTCTTATCATGCCTCATCAATCAATTGTGGATGTGACTGTTGCTAGTTTGTATGTACAAACTGGCAACACATTAATCAGAGACCCGATTAATGTGGGTTTCTGATTTGGTTGAGACAACCTTTAAATCTGTGTTTATTTAACTGATCACTTATAATACTTCTTCACAGTTACATAAAGTTTTCCTTTTAATACGATGGAACAAACACTGAATTTCACTGCTGTGTTCTGCACAATATTCTGCACATTAATCGAGGTTAAACAGTCCAGTTATTGGTGTGTGTTTACATTTAAAACCCAGATGTAAACATGCACAGCATAAAAAGACATACATTTTTCCCCCCCGCCATTTAATTTTGAATCAGACAAAACTTTTCCTTTTCTAGGTCAGCTAGGATTATTTCTAGTTGGCAGAATCAGCTCCTAGTCTGTCTATGAGAGTCTACCCTTTCCTTTTAAGATTATTCATTAAGCTCATCTTTTTAATCAAACTTTTTTTTTTTGCTTTGTTGGTTTTTGTATTGAAGCGCACTCTTTATGCTTTAATATGGATTTAATTTGGGGGGTTTTGTATTAGTTTTGAACTTAATTTTTCTGTCTTTTCTATCTTCTTTTTTCTGCTTTGATAATGTTACTTTATTATTACACATATTCAATCGCTGGATTTATTTATTTATTTATTTATTTATTTTTTGCCGTAAAGCAATTTTGGTTGCCTCCAGCTTGAAAAGTGTTTTAATTAAAGTTGAATTAAACCTCTCAAGAACATTGATAGACTAAAGAAAAAAAAATACCAATAAACCTTTTGCTTTTCTGCAAAGTTTATTTCTTCAGTACTTGGCAGCATTGTCAAACGTTTTGTGTATTTTCCCAAAACTTCTGATTCTAGACTGGAATTCTGTCCCACACATTCGGTAAAAAGAGTAGAATCTCCTCTCCGTTTCATTTAACAAGGAAACATAAATCTGACTCTAGAATGACAAAATATGAGCTGTAATGTTATGAACAAATGATAGCAAATACTTGCTGGACCCATGCTGGACAAGTGTAGCTCACCTAGTCAGAGCGGGTCTGAGAAGTCTCAGGTGCAGCAACAACTTTAACAATCTACCCAGGCTGTTGCCTGAGGCGTAAGACACTGCTGGAGTGAGGGAGGTGGGCCTCCACAAAACAAAGAAACAAACAAATACCCCAGGTAATTCAAAGGTCAGCTCTATAGGGAGCAAAAACAAAAAAAAAAAAGAAATCTGAACAGAGGAGTCAGAGGAACTGGTACGAAGCCCAGGCCCAAAGACAAACTACCTGAAGTGACTGAAATCAGGTTTTCTAAAAAAGAAAAAAAAAACACGAATAAGAGAAGGGGATTCAACAGCAATATAACCAAATAACTACATTTAACCAGTTCTGGATATAGTAATTAATCACAACGTCACATCAAGAAGAAAATCCTCACCACAATAGATTTTTGTATTTTTTTTTTATTCCAGTTCATATCCAAAATGTCTGCACTGCAGAAGATTTTAAGATTCTTATGTACAAACATTTATTTTTCCCCACTGTCAATTAAGGAACTCTGGAGTCTTTTTTAGTAATAATATAAGATTATTTTCATTTTAATTTCATCATTAATCAAAAGCTTCATTTTTCTCATCAGTCAGGTGTTATGGATGTCTGTCTCTCCTTTCCCTTCACCTCCTGTTCTGCCCTCTATGAATTGGCAAACAAAAATAGCAACAAGCAAGCAATCTGTGCCTCATCGTCTCCTACAAACCCATTAGCAGTGTTTAGCTTTCCTAGACTCAAATCGTGTCTTCCTGTCTGTCATTTTTTTTGCTACAGTCTTATTCTGGTGTAGAATCATTAATGGCCCCATGGAGGTCGGAGGTGGGAGGAGGGGGGCCGCAGGGGTAATTTCATGCCTCACTAACTGTAACGTGAGCCTGCCTGAGACACCCTGCGCCGAAAACTGGTCAAGTCACTGATGGAGGCGCTGAGCAACGACTGGGTCGTAATAACAGCGAGAACGCATGAGGGAGAAAGACAAGACGAGACAACCAGAGGGCACAAAGAAGAAGAATGGAGGGAGGATGGAGGCTTGGATGTATCGACACCTTTCAGTGATGGGAGCCCTGCGGTTAGATCAGATGGTGGGGAACACCACAAGCAGCTCTTTTTTTTTTTTTTACAATTTTGTCCATCCACAAAATTAAAGGGAAACATCTTTTCTTTGTTTGCTCATATCTGTAAGTTTATTTAAAAGCTGAGTTTGTCAGATCTGTGGGAAGAAGTGCAGACTTTTTTCTGCTCAGCTTAAAAGAGACAAAACGGACGTACTTAAAGCGTCGAAACACGTTGTTCTCTGACGAGTGTCCCTGACTGGTGTGAGTGCCGTTAAAAGCAGCTGTCGAGCTTTCAGTGAGTGTTCACCTTTTTCTGCAGCCTGCTTTGTCCGAACGCTAATGCACTTCCAGAAAATGAGTCTTGGCGAGATGCTGCTTCACCTTTTGACAAGCTTAAAAGACATTTCCTTATAATGTTGCCTTGGTTGTATATAAAGGACGATTTTGTTATTTTAAACTTTCCTTGAAAGAAATGAATTAAGCTTAAATTCTTGCCAAATTTGTAGAAGAAGAGGTTTTCATTGTCACAGAATAGATTTGTAGGTGTCTAAAGTGGGCTTCTAGCAACACTATCTCAAATGTTAGTAAATGTCAGGTGTAATTTCCTCTGCAGCTGCTGGAGTTTTTAAATGCCAGCCTGAAAGACACAGTCAAAGGCAACAAGTCTTTTGTCTTGAGCAACATCTGAATTGATCAACTTAACCCTCTATGGCATGACTTTTTATTTTTTTGGGGGAAAAATATTTTCCTGCATTCTTTGGGAGCTTGGTGGTCCCTAATTACATATCAATCATCAAATCGGACCCTGAAACCTCCCGGAACCAGATTTGGGTTTGTTGCCGCAGGGCAACATTGTGCTACCAGGGGTCTAAAACACCAAGGTTTTCTACAGTGATTATGAAAAGTGAAATACAAATCAAACAAAAACTAAATTAATAAAAAAAAAACTTTTTTTTTTGACAAAATTAATCAGACATGGTTCCAACTCACCAAATATAAAATAAACAACTAACTTTCATTAATGAATAGTACATTTGTATGTGTGTATGTTTGTCATCAGTCTTTTTCCCTGTTATATGTAAAACATCAGAAAGGAATTGCTTGTTGATGTGGAAAAGAGTGTATATCACATTTCTGGTACTTGATTATTGACATACCTGTGAATCACCATCTGTTTATCTGATTATCTATGGGTTGTAGCGACCAGATTCACATCAGTGACTATATTTAGGGCTGCAGGCTCTTTTTTTAAGAGTATGTGGCTCTTATTCTTTGGTAGAATTTGAGCCAAGCAAAGGGCAACATTTCCACCAGCTCTCATATCTGGTAGATCTGGTGATGGGACGACTCGCCCTGTGTAGGTTTCCAACTTGTAAATAACACCATCTGCACCAGCCATATGAAGTAACCTGCAACCCCATATTTTTGGTTTTGGCAGGTATTGCTTCAGTTTTTGCCTAGGGACATTTGTTAATTGATGAACAGCTTTGGGCCTGAAGTTAGTTTTGAGGATAAACAAACAATGAAATAATGGTTGTACAGTGGATCCTCATGTTTTCATGGGGAATGACCCCAACTTATGAACCACGCACCTTTTGGATCTTGCATCCATCTCCTGTTGCTGTTAGTCAATAATAAAGCGAAAAAATTGGCTGTGATAATTATTTTGTAATCAACTGCATATCAACGCACTACAATAATATTGTCTGAACAAAAGGGCCCCAACTGCGCATTGTTGCCCTGAGGCAACAAACAAAACAAAAAAACATTTTTAGCATATAAATTATTACAAAAAATTGTCTTGATATGATCTACAATGCTTCTTTACATACCCAATTGTTTTTTGTTTTTTACAAATAAGTCTGAAAAGTGTATGATCTTTATCTATTTAGCCTACTCTGAAATAGGTTACTATGAAATACTTTACTCTGTAATACCTAAACAAAACCTGTGCCGCTGCCTACAAAGTCCACTAAATAACGATCAGTCTGTCTGTACGTCCTGTAATTAGATCTCAGTATAATTCTAGCTATTCTGCGAAGCCCTCTGAGGTTTATTGGAGAATAATAAACAACAATCGGCTCCATGAGGAGGTCTGCGGTGTTCAGAGCAGAGTTAGTTAAACGAAAGAGACACAGCCGTCCAAAGTGACGTTTATGAGACCAAAATGACCAAAAGCTTTTGGGCAACATTAAAACGGTTCTGTATTGTGGAAAGCTAACACTTCATATCACCATTAAGAATCGTCCACTGGGGGTGCTGTTGTGGCGCAGGGGCAAAGCACGACCCACGTATTGAGGCCATAGTCCTCGTGGCGGTGGTCGCAGGTTCGATTCCTGGCCTGGTGACATTTGCCGCATGTCTTCCTCCTCTCTCATTACCCACTTTCCTGTCTAACTACTTTCAAATAAAGGCCACTAGAGCCAACAAAACATTCAAAAAAAAAAAAAAAAAAAAAGAGAATCTTCCACTGAATGTTTCATAACGTAAAAACGTACAGGTGCTATAAATAACAACAGGGTGAAAGTGAGATGGAATTAAGTTGGTATGAAACCAGACGGATAAATACAGTAATGCACTCTACACAGTCGGCTAGTGAGCGAGATCATTATGGACAGGCGGGGAGAGTAATGAGCAGATGGAGGAGATGGGAGGGGCAGCAACTTTCACTCTCAGCCTTTCAGAGGTTTACAGCTTTTAAAAGCAAACTGAAGTGCTGATTATCTCACCTGTGGGGAGACGTCGGGGTCTGTGGGGAATCATCGTGGGTGGAGGAAGACACTAACACCAAAGAGGATTACTGTGCCACATGTTGGTGGGATGGTGGATTTTATTTTTAATGGACTTCGTAGGTTCAACCTGAAGCACTGAAATCACAGTGCATACTTTCCCTTTCTTTGACCTGAATTACACGTGCTGTCCCTTTAAGTATGTCTTCACTGTTGCTATAATCTGGAGATGCTCTGAGCTCATGTGTTAAATGTTATTTTCCAAGCTCTGCAGTCTGACTGCAGGAGTAGTCAGTGTTAGTAAAATGTAACATTCACGTTTTACCTGCAATAGATAAATTTGTCCAAACAGATTAAATCGTTGCAGTATCCAATAATGTGACTGGAGTGACATTTCCTCCTTATATGTCATGGAGACGCACCTTGTTATTGTATTGGTGCGTCGCATCGCTCAGACGACGCTGGTGAGAATGTGCATGAAGCGTCCAGTCAACAGGCGACAAAGCGTTTCAGAAAAACAGAACAAGCATAAAACTCACAGTAGGTGCTGAGAAGAAAGACGGCAGCTGGACGTTTCAAGCCAGTGAGAACGCTGAAACGCTCTCACTGATCTTCTGTGGTTTCAGATCCTTTCATCTGTCTTCCTGTCAGTCACAACACAGGTAGACATTCGTTTCCAAGATGTCAGCGCCTGACATACACAAATATATTTGTATAAAGGGTAAGGGTGGTCCTTCTTTCACACTGTAATAGAGATGCACTGATGACAGATTTTGTGGCCAATTTCTAATTGATTTGTCAAAAATGTTTCACTTTAAAATAGTTTTTTTTTTCTTCCACAGCATGAACAGTTTGAGTCTGCAGGGATAAAAATGTTTAGTTTTTTTTATCTTAGTCTAATATCAGGATGAACTCCTGCTAACGTCTTGTCTAAGAAACTGTGATATTTCCAAGGGTCCGTACCACTCCAGACAAATGTCTCTCAAGTGAAAACAGATCAGCATTCTTCCTTAAGTAATAGCTTTCACACTGAAGAGTGTTGTCAGTTCCTGGTAGCGTTTACGGTGCATTTGCTCTTCAGAAAACGGCTTGGAGCTTTTGTTTCTTATGCAGCCAATCACCAGTGAGAATGTGTCTTCTCAGTTTCTGCTGCTGTCAAACAATTAATCATGTTTTTTTTTTTTTTTTTTTTTTTTATCTTTTAAATTGTAACTGTTAGGACAGAAGTTAGGGATAATTTTTATGCATCATATTGTCCAGTAGCTGTTTAGTCTGTGTGTTGGTTTGAGGAGTGTTGGAGATAAACTAAGTGGAACAGGCTGAATGCGCCCAAAGCCAAATCAATAAAGACACTTACATTTTTACAGTGCAGAGTGTCTCTGCACTCTGAACAGCATGGTCAAAGCTTTTGATTTAAGTTTGTAGGGAGAGGTCTTTTCTGAGAAAGAGAAATCTGTTGTATTTTTGGGACCTTTTTGCTTACAAGTTAGATTTAGCATTTCTCCATAATTTTTCTGAACTCTAAAGCTGCTCTGGTTCAATAGCCGAAATTTGTGCTTGTATTTCTTCTACTAATCAAGGGGATTATATTATACGTACCGGGTAACAATAGTATTCTGACCTTCTTCTCAAAATTCTGCTTTTTGCTTTACTGTTGAACATGTTAAATGTCAGTGTGGTATATTTTATTGATAAAAATTCTCAGAAGATAAAAGTTGATCAAATGTTAAACTCTAACTCAAGTTTGGAGTTTCAACACAGCAAAGATTTAAAGTTTATTAAGATGAAATAAGCAGTTTTACCAAATATTTGCTGGAGAGTTTGAAAGTCACCAACATTATTGGTATTTTTCCTAGCTGGACACTGACCTGTACACTGTTCCTGGCTTATGTACAAAAAGCTGTTCTTTGTTTAGGTATTAAGCACAAAAAAATACGTTTTGTGAACTAGACCAGGCGTAAATAAGTGTCACTTGCTCTGCTGTATTTTCTGCTTTATTTTAAACCAGATCAGAATATCAAAAGGCTTTTATTTAGTAATCGGGGTCTAAAAATATGACCGGACATACAGTACTTTTCTTAACTGCTCGTCTTTATGGGACTTTCAGGAAAGCATTCCTCTCTAACAAGGCAATTGGTGTCCATCATCTTTTTCTAGGTATACATACAGTCTGAACAAGACGTAAGCTTAAAACGGCTGCTATAAACAACACTGAATGAAGTCCGTAGTTTATTTTGCCATCACTCACAGGGAGGAGAGTTGTAGGAAGGAAGGTGTGGTTTTATTTTTAATTCAAAAAAACAAATAATGGGGGCTGTAATCCTTTTTGGAGTTAAAATGTAGTTTCATCTTGACAAGCACAAGGAAACACCCATTTGGGTCGAAAAGGGAAAATCTGCAAATTAAGACGTCGTCACCCACGCAATCACACTGATCGCTTATAACTCAGAAAGCAGAAGAAGCGCACTAAGACAGAACCCGACTTACATCAAGACGTAATAAAACCGGTCGCAGATCTTTGCCAATTTCCCCCCAGAGAAGGCTGCATTGTCGCTGCTGGTGTTTATTGCTAATGGTCGAGAGGTTTATTGCTAATAATGGCTGATGGATGCTGGAGTTTATTGTTGATGCACTAAAAGTATGAGCCCTGCTGGGTGTAGAAGTCGTGCTGCGGCCGCGTTCAGCTCCACATAAGCCGCAGTGAAGAGATTACCATGAGGCTGCAGGTGCAGGTCCTTTGTGAAAACACGTGTCTGTGTTTGTCTTTTGTGTTTGGAAAGATCCTTTATGCTCTCTGTCTCCTGTCTTTGTCCTCCCCCCTTCCTCTGTTCTCCGTTCTCCTCCTATCTTTTCATTAACATTTTTTCTTCTCCTCCTTTTCGTCCTCTCCTCCTGCCTTCCTCCCACCCCCTCTCCTGCTTTTTGCACGGCGAGGCGGGGTGACATCATCAGCACGCTGCCGGCCGTTGTTATGATGTGGAACTGGAGACGTGGAAAATGAGTAGCTGGCACCTCCCGCTGATGCTATAGTCTGGCTGGACTGTGGTTGCCATGGTTACACTGCTTGTGTTTGTGTGCTGCTCTGCACAGACAGAGCAATGTGCTGCAATTGTGTTTATGTCTCGTTGGTAGACTCACTGTTTGAAATTTAAAAAGCATTAGTTTTTGCTTCTTTGCAAAAATAAATAAATAAAATAAAATAAAATGTGGTCCTTCAAAGGAGATGAAGCAAATGCGTGTCCTGTCAGGGAATCTTTGCAATGGTGTTACACAATTGGAAAGAGTAATTTGATGTTGCTGTTTTATTTTAGAGCAACATTTCTGGAAGGTTTTGTGAATTAATAAATAAATAAAATCGACCAAATCTGTTTGTTTCCTGTGCAGGACATTAATCTATAAATGCATCAGTCAATGCACTTTTTTACACTTTATGAGATAAATAAAAATCAGATAAAAGTTGGGGATATTTCCATTAATGTCTTATATTTCATAATTTATTTATTTATTTATTTATTTATTTATTTATTTATTTATTTATTTATTTATTTTTTGTGTAGGATTCTTTATAATGCGCTTTATTTCTTAAATAATCCTAGAATGCCTGAGTGGTGCAGCTCTGGAGAAAACTTTAGTTTTTAGACATTATTTTTTAAAGTGATGCTCCTTCACAGTGCATCCCAAATCATAATCAAACAAATTACGACGAATCAGCAGCTACAAAACAAATGCATGAGAATGACAAACGAGAGGAATCATGCATGAAGAAAACAGCAGCATGCAGTCTTTTACCAAACCGGAACGTGAATTTAGATTTGTTAAACAGAAGTAGTTAATGAAAAGGAAAGAGAAGAGCTGGATTTAAATAAAAATAAATAAATCTTTTTCGGCGAATTAAGTTCAGAAGATTGTTTGTATTGTTGCTATAGTGATGGACTTGTTGCTGTGTGAGCTCATAGTGGAAATGATATCATCTGTGGCACATTCAGGATTTCCTCCTCTACTAATACTGCATGTGTGTTTTCAGCTATGCTCTCACTCTCTGTATATGTTTAGTATGTTTGACTCATGTAATTTCACATCCAGTTATATTTTAAAGATGACAGACAACGCTGCCGGTAATAATCTATGAGATGTCGTTCACTTGTGGCATGTTGGGGAGCCTCAACCAGTCACCCAGATCAGAAGCAGTCACTGGTCGGTTAATGGGGCAGAAAGGAGCCGTGGGGATCTGGAGCGGGCCTGAGGAGAGAAGATAAGCAGCAACAAAATCCCACAATGGCTGACAGAGTGGCTAGAAGAGAGAGGAAAGAGAAGGATCTTACGTGAATGCTTTGCTGTGCCTAAAGAGAAATGTGGCTTTAAAGGGCCCGTGTGTTGATATTTAGCTGTGGAGGAGAGGAACTGATTAAAAGAAGAAAGAGTGAACTGTTTTCTTTTAATCTCATAAAGTGATATTTAGGAAATGATATTTAGATTCTTACTGAAATAAATCATTTCAGGAACAGTTGTAGCATGTTTCTGCTTTAGGTTTAGACTAAGCTTCATGTCTCATTTTATCAGTCTGCTTTTGGGACTGTTTCGCTTTCAGTGAATGTTTCTGTGAAAAATACTGTCTGAGTTTATATTTGCATCTTTGAATCTTTGAGATTTTCTGACTTTTTGTAGTTTTTTTCACAGTTCAGTGGGTCTTAATAAGTCTCTGCTTTTACAGGTAGTTTAATAAAGTTTCTGTCTCTCGCAGTTATTGTGTGTTTTGAAAAGATTCTTTTAAACTAGAGAAGCAAGAGTTCAAAATTTTTGAGAAAATTTTGACTCAGTTTTAATAAATTGAGTAAATATTCCAGGTTTGTAAATCATATAATCGGTGCAAGTCCTCTCTTTTTTGTCTTTTTACTGGTAAAGTTTTCACAGACATGGAGTTTTTAAAGCACACACCTTCTTCATGTACTTACAATTATTTCTCTATATATCCAGTAATGGGATAGCACTTGCAGTGTTTTATTCCTTCAAGATTTCATAGTACAAGAACTCGCTACATTTGCTACTTTAAATTTTTTAACTTTTTAGGACATTTTAAAGTTCACTCAGGATGAACTTTAAAATGCCTTCTTAGTTACAGCCTAAAGAGGGAACAAAGGAAAGAGGAGCCAAAGTTATTCATGTTGTGTTCGAAGCATCAGGCAGCATTATTCCCAAATGCTACTTGACGCTAACGCTACGTTAAAGATGTTCCGTTCTCATTACAATGAACTGTTTTTATTTATTTTACTTCTTTTGGATGCCTTTAAACTCCTGCTTGCTTAAATACTGGACAAAGTGAAATAAACTGAAACCACAGAGATTTTTTCTTTTTCAGCTGGAGGTCCAACAAGTAAGATGTGGACATTCTAGCGGTAAGAAATTCAAACACTTCTAAAAAGTGTGAAGCCTACAGAAAAGCAATAAAGCTGAAGAAGCTGAGGTATCAGAAAGTGGGTTGTAAAATGAGAATTTAAGTATTTAATATCACACGGGATCACAGGGAAGGGTTTGGTTGGTGTGAGAGGGCTTGACATGCTCAGTGGACTGGATGACTCTGTAATCCTACAGTAAAGACGATTTATGATTGTCCTTTTCGCTCTAGAGGACATCCATGGAACATTGCAGAGTTCGCATCTTCACCAAAAAGACACGACCACACCGATAAAGCACTGGGCTTAGCAGGAAGGAGATATATATTATTTTATGTTGAATTTTTCTGCATTACAAGCATTGATAAATATGACTATGTTTGATTCAAGGACAGAGCACATCAGTGGACAGATCCTAATTAGCATTTTATTGGCCCAGTTTGCAGCATTAAGAGAGCTATTATTTCAAACTTCAAGCAATTTCTCTCTCACAGATTTCTCTTCCAAAATGAACCATCTACTTGCACATATATTGTGAACAATTATGGCCACGTTAAGTTTGTAAAAATGGCGAATTTGGAAACGTGAGTGCTCGTTTAGCTACGTTTTTGTTGTAAGAAGTAAAAAAAAAAAAGAGAGAGAAAAAAACAGCTATTGTAAGTTAGCATTGATTGCTGAGCATCCAAGATACACATTAGAACAATATCTAGTAAGTATGTGGAGGTTTCACCCATCAATTGTCAACATAGTCATAGAAATTCTCAAATTTCTCATATAATTTCAGAAAGCATGTATTTGATTCATATATTATTTTGCAAGAACTTTGCAAAATAACTTTGCAGTTAAGAAAACATGTTTTGAAATCCTTTAAATCAGAATTGTTAAAGTTTACCCCCATGCCGCGCCACGGCTTAATAAACATAAACTGGATAGAGCTGTTACAAGAAGAATCAGCATGTTAATATATGTCTTTAAACGTAAAATGCTCCAAAAAATAAAAACAAAACACCAATTTCAGTGTGGATTCCTCTTTGAGACAAAGAAGAAAGAGTAACTGGTTCTGTGGAGTTGGCAAACAAACGCTCAGTGAATTTGCTTTTAACTCATCTGGGCTGGACTTCAAAAACATTTCATGCCTCTTGAAGCTGTATAGTTTGCCATGCCTGGCCTGTGGGTGATGGCGAAAAGCAAATCCTTTGAAAGTGGTCGATTGTCAAGGTTAGTTTGCTGAGGGTTTGTCCTCTCCAACTCGCTGTTTTTTTTTTTTGTTTGTTTTTTTGTTTTTTACAGAATGGTTTGGGTCATCAGGGTGAAAACACGGATACTGAAGGGAATCGTGACAGTGCACAGAGCCGAACCATCAGTGGTTAAATGACCAGCCAACCCTCTTACAGTTCATTCACTCGTCCATCTGCAGCCGATGAGATTTCACTGTCTGAAAAAGATTTCAGTTTTTCTAAATCCAGTGGTGTACTTCTGCATAATTGCACGGGTGGAAATGAAATAAGCAGGGCTTGAAGAAAACTGATGAGTCAACTACCCATTAATTATATGAGGCGGATATGAAATGTCCCCATGGCCTATTTTACAAATAGCTTTCATAGCTCCTTCAAATAGACCTTCTCTTAATTAGCACAAACATCCCCTGCAGCCTTACAGGCTCTGGACATGCACCCTGTCTGATTACAGTTAAAAGAAACTCATTGGTTCCACACAACTGTGAAGTTACTTCATAAAACAAAAAACAACAAAACAAAAAAAAAACTCAGGGGAGCAAATATGGTTGCTGTTTTCTAAAGTTAATTGGACATCTTTATATATACGACTACTCAGTTATTGGTATGTGTTTATTTATAAACTATTCTGGGTCCTGCTTCTTTTCTGTCTTGTCGCTTAATAAGGAAACATGGGAGCTACAAACTTAGATCTATGGATGTTCATCAATTTGTTGTTCCCAAAAGCACGAACTGACCTGGACTAGAAAGCTTTTAGGTTTTCTGTACCTCGTGTTTGGAACAATTTACAATGTGAGCTTCAACTTCATGTCCTTGTTACGCTGAGGGACTTTAAAAATAAGGGAATATCTTGGCAGTTTTTTAACGTTTTCTGTTTGCAAAAGGAATTTAGCTTCATCACTTCTATTTAGATGAGTATGAGAATTTAGTCTGTACTTTTTCCACAGTGGCTATGTAACAAAGGGTTTCCTCGCTCTCCGAGTTCCTTTCAGCAACATTTCCAGAGTGTAACACGTGCAAAAATGTCTACGGTGAAATCTAGTGAACTCCAATTAGCAATGCTAGGTTGATCTCTAAAAAGTGGCTGAAAAACATTTAAGTTCTTCGTATCAACCCCAAGTGGCTTAAATAGCATTCCTAACTTTTAGCTTCTTATTCTAACCTTGCCAAACAGGAAAAGGTATCTGACTTTTGAGTGAATTGGTCATTAAGCGCAGACAGGTCGGCTTCTACCAGGATTTATGAGTGTTTGGTTGTACTTTCCCTCCCCGAGCTTTCTTTGGGCACTCCGGTGGTTTCCCCTGCACTTTTCTGGAGGTTCAGTAATGCAGTTTTGTGTTCGTCTGTCACACTGAGGTCAAAAATTAATAGCCACCACATAGTTGGTCCCAGCACTGATTTGATGGGACCAGTGGAGCAAGTCCAAGTGGCTGAGTGGGAGCGCTTGCATACGGGCATTTCTGTGTCTTCCTCTCAGGGGTCTTAATCTCTGCCAGAGCCTTCACCGCAGAAAAAATATTGCAACAGAATCGGAAAATGACCCACCGCCCTTGATGTGGAGCAAGTGAGAGCAGAGTTCTGGGTTTAACTCTCTAGTGGTGCAACACTGAATGTGTTTTTTTCTCTTATCAAACTGGCTAGATACAACTAAAAGGCCTCTCGTTTTAGCAGGTTGCTCACTTTATATTTTCCATTTGACTGTAACTTTCCACAAACCGTCTAGTTATCTTCTTGTTTTTTTTCACTCTTATGTTTTTTTTGTTTTTTTTTGCTTTATGTTTTGCCTGCTTACAATTGTAGCTTTAAATCTGGTCACCAGACAGTAACAGCCACACAACAACCCCATATGATTGCCTCTTTGTTCGGTTGTTTATCAGCTATCAGGAGCATCGCCATCCTGCACACATCCCCCTCTGTGTAATAACCTCCGCCATGCTGCGAGTCGATAAGCCGGCCATTTAAAACCACATTTAGCTCATTCCTTCACCCGGAGCTAACAGCTAAAAGCCCCTTGTTCATTTGTGTTTGACTCTGTGCCAGGGTCAGCATCTGCCTTGGTCGCTTTTAAAACCAGACCGTCCTCTCTAACTGGATAAAATCAGGTCAAACTGTGTCACAGCACAGAGCATTGGCTTAGCATATCACAATTAATTAGTTAAAAACACCCTCTCCTAACTGTTTTCACATTTTAAACTCCTGGAAAAGGCACAGCTTCTCCCCTTCAGTGAAAACAATTAGGGACAAGACAGCATCTCATCATCTCTTTTTGCTCGGAGCAAGAAGTTAGGCCTCCAGTCAGCCTGTCAAATCCTGTTTGATTTCCTGTCAACACGCGATTGCCAGGATTGCTGGAGTCAGATGGAAGGAGGGCCACGAGGACGACGAAGGGAACAAACAGGGTGGCAGGAAGAAGAGGGATGCGTTTAACGCCTTGTGATGAACTTCTGAAGACAGTTGTGTCCCAGCTGGCGTGAAAGGATGACACGTAAGCGTGTGCTCACCTAAGATGCTTGTTATCACCGACAACAACACGATTATGGTCTCTGCAATCTAATTTTATGCTGTGAAAGAGAGGGAACGAAATCTAGAAGATGGAGAGGAAGACATGTTTTGACACCCTTGACTAAGACGTGTTAAAATACTTAAAATGGTCATCTTTTATTGCACTGCAAAATAATTGGAAAAAGTACTCTATTGCTCACTGACGGATTCTATTCCACAGTTTTTTTACAGTGTTGGGACTGAGATGGTCACAAAGGAGGATTTATTACAACTTCTGCTAACTTGGCCATCTACTGTAGGTCCTTATTCTGTAGAAAGACCCACTGGTGTGTCATTTTCAGTTTTCTCCAACAAAATCCCAAGACTCTATGAAGGAAAAACAAGCCTATACAGCTATAGCATCTGGATCTGGATGATAAACTGTCCAAGCAATTATTGCGACAAATAATAATATTGTTGTTTTGAAACCATTTTCAAGTAATATATTGATAATGACATACTAATGCAAGTTAGCACTTTTAAAGATCAATACACTTTAATTTTTTTAAAGAAAACTTAACGCTGGTACAGGAAGATTTAAAAAAAAATAAAATCCAAAATAAAACAACAAATAAATAAAACAAAAACTACTTAGACTTCTACAAAAGACTAATTTATTTGATTTATTTATTTTTTTTCCCCTCGGATTTCAAACAAATTTTTCTCTCTTCTGTATAGACGTCGCCAAAGTTGCAAGATGAGTTGTCAGGCCACAGCGTTTACATTAGGAGTGTCATGAGTGTCTGCTGAAATTGCCCTTCGGGTGTGTGTGGTGAACGCGTTGGTCTTTGTGTTTGAACTGTCAGTCACATCTAAAGGTCAGCCAAGCCCTTTATGTCTGCCAGCACCGGATATTGTTCTGCTTTCACTGAGATAAAACAGGCAGTTATTATTTAAAGCACCACAAGGTTCAGCGTGTTGGCTTTTATGACAGACTCAGTGGTTATCTGTCTTTTATTTATGATACCTTAAATCAAATATACTCTAATTAATTGACCAAAGTTATAATTTTTAGCCAAATGTTTGACAGTATCTATTACGTCTGTGATCATTGATAGTGTTTAATGCATCTGTAGCTTTCTTTATCCAGCAGACTATTTGCAGCTGGATGTGACACATGCACACACACACACACACACACACACACACACACGCACACACACATAATTGATGCAGCTCGAACTGCCAATTACAGAAGAACCCAGTCAGTTTGCTGTCATACATGCTCCACTTCACTGTCTTTCTTATGCAGCACACTGTGATATACCACTAGCTGTCACTGCTGCCTTATGTGTTTGTCAGGTGTAAGGTGGAGTGTGACAAGATATTCTGACTAATTAAATTTGTGAATCGCACTTTCCTACCAGCCACATGGAGGCCAGAAGGGTGAGTTGGTGTACATGCAAGTTAGCCCTTGAATGTATCTGAATAAGGATAGCTTAGCTACATGTGTCTAGGCTACCCTTGCATGTGTTGGAACCAATAAGGAGAAGAGGCCTGTTTGAAACATTTTGACATTACTGTCAAAATGTTGACTATTGTCGCAAGATTTATTTATGATTTTTATGTATCAGATTATTGTCGTAAATTAAATTCATATTCGTGGACGTTTCCAATACTTTCTCACAAAAGAACCAGGATTTTCATATATTTTACTGGATTTGTAAAATATATGGATAGTGAAAACTATCCCCACCACATGACACTGACACCACCGTGTTTAAAAATGGAGAGAGAGTGTTCAAATTATATACAGAGTTAGTTTTACAAACAAATAGCACTTCACATGTGCTACTTTTGTAAATAATAATTTCTTTTATTTGTGCTATACAGGAGACAGTCATAATTTAGAATTCATTCAGGTCTGGATTTGGATTGGGATCTTCCTCTACTTTGAGCCATTCCAGTGTAACTCTGGTGGCATGTTTATTGTTGTCCTTGAAGATGGGTGTCAGACTCATTTTTGGTTTGTCAAGACCATAAATGTCCTCCAGGGCTGCTTGAAGCAGAATGTATTGATAAAACTACCCATAGATTCTCTGCAGTCGATGAGTGCTTCTTGAAATTAAATCATGTTGAACATCTTTTCACAATGATAATGTCCGTATACAGATAAAAGCTGTCTTGATTTGATTGATAAAAAAATATTTAAGCACACAACTGTTATCTGGAGAGTTATATTTCTGTGGTCCTAGAGTCTAATGGGCCACGAAAATACTTATGGTGGGCCGGATTTGGCCCCCAGGCCTTGAGTTTGATAAATTAACCAACATATTAAAAAGTGATTGTTTTTTTGTATTATTTATTTTTGAATCAGATAGCCTCAAAAAATGTCTTGTTCTTATTTTTAATTTTAGTAGAACATCAAAAATACAAAATGGAAAAATGGGCCACAGAACCGATGTGGTGTGTTTTCCCAACGCATAAAACTTTTCATTTTTCTCCACATTTGGACGGACCAAATATAATCCAGAAGCATCTGAGAATTTTGTTCTTGTCATCTTGTTACAGTCGCATCTGGCAAGGCGTCTTCCTCTTTTGTCTTCTAAGATCTCAGACTCTGACTCATTCTAATCGTTGCAATTCAGGAACAGGAGGTTAACTTCAGGTTTCAGCTCATTAGATGCCACTTCCTGTCAGAAAGCATCAACAAAGCTCAGTTTGACAGAAAGGGAGCAGGGAGGTGTGAACTGCATATGATGCTCTCTATTTATAGGGTGTAAAAGGGTGCTGCTCTGTGCTTCGCTGGGACGTCCACAGTGTCACACTCACCAGATGGAGACCCTGTGTGTTGGTGTGTTGCGTTCACATATGGTTTCTCTGTGTGAGGTAGGAATGGAGGGGGAGATGTGTTTGTGTAACCCTGTTATGATATTGCAGGGTGACATTTTAAAACAAAAAAAACAATTCCTGACTCTTTTAGTTTTCAAGATATCAAAAGCAGTATGTTTTTTTGTTTTTTTTTGTACAGGCATGTACTTTTTAATGTAAAGTGTGTTCATCAGTTGTCTTGATTTCACTTTATTATTAGTCACTATGAAAGTCAAGCAGTAAAAAAAATGGTTTTCATCAATATAGATGAACACAGGTGACAACTGAATGAAATAGAAAATACTGTTACAGTTAGTAAACATGCTAAGACCTGCAGAATAATCTCAGTCTTTCCTTCTGTCACGTTCCTGTAATCCATTTTCTCAGCTACTTGGTTATTAATTCTTATCCACTAAGCTGTTTTTAAAGCTATCTGTCATAAGCATGTTAACATTAGGCTCAGTGATTTACCTTGCTGCAGCAGTCTGTCAACCCCCAAACAACCCAATAGGAGCTATTAGTCTTTCAAGTGACATGAGAGACCCCAGGAACAAACCTTGTTCTTCCAAAATCAGCAAAAAAAAAAAGACCAACTACCACATTTTTGGGCTGAAATTGCAATGAAATGACATGCATATCTTACCTTAATTGGAAACATGTGCGTAAATATGTTTGCAACACAACTTAAAGCGATAGATTTTACCATCTGTGAATTTAGCCGTCAATTCATTATTGTCGGATCTTTTTATTTGTTTAGTATCGAGGAAATCGGATGTAGACGATCATTACTAATCTTTTCCGTTTTGCTTGTTGTGATCGCCGAAGGGGATAAAAGGCTCGCACGTACCCAATAATGTGCAGTGATGTTGAACAGTAAATCATGTTTGTGGAAGTTCGTCCTGCGGTTGAACTATCATTACTCTTAAGCTTGCCCAGAAGAACACTGTTTCCCTTGTCTCGCTGCATGAAGAAGTAGAGGAAGAAGCTTAATGAAAGAGCAGAAAGTGTGGCCATAAACATTTCACACCTTTCAATTAGGTCTCTAATTCATTCTATGTCAATATTGAGGTTACAGTTTTACACTTTATGAGGACTGGCTGGATTGCTGTGATGAGCCTAATCTCCCTCTGTGTGCCTCTTCCTTATTTACGTCCTGTCTTTATCACATGGTTGTTACTCCAACACTGAATGTGCCGAGTGGGCTGTCAGGTTACTGTTGATGTTTAATCATGTAAATTGGGATCGGCTGATTGCTCTCCGGAGAGACGCTTAGATGATTTAACTCCCATTTTCTGAAAAAGAAAAAAAAAGAAAGAGCAAAACAAATGTCTGGACCTTTTCAAATCCTGATTCCTGACTTTGTTTTTGATTCAACTCAGTGGATCTCTCCAACTCAGTCGTCCGCCAACACTTTCCTCCTCTTCATTTACTTCCCTACCTCCTCTTCCTGTTTCTGTCTTCTCATTAATGTGCTGCCAACAGGGGGCTTTGGCGACAGCCTGCAGAAGCTGTCGTCACGGCAACGTACTATGGTCTGTGGTTGCTGATGCATGTATTTGTAGGGGGAAGAGGGGATGGGGATTGAAATGGATGCTGCATTCTTTGCTCGCTCCTCAGAATAGAGGAGGTGATGGCATTAAATATTCATAAAACAAAGTCTGACCTCTGCTTTATCCTCCAACTCGCTGAGCTCCTAGGACTTTAATGTTTTAACCGTTTGAAAAAAATTAAGAGAATCGTAAAACTTTTTAAGTATTGAATTTTAAATCTGTATAAAAAGAAATTGTGTCTGCTTCCATTCATGGCCCTCTGAGCATGCTGCGTGTGTCTAACATTTACCAGACTTTGTAATATTGATTATGATTTTGTTAGTGGAGTAGTTCCTCATTGACTATTACACAGAAAGGAACAGACAAATATAAAAGCTGTATTTACAGAACACAAAAGGAAATGAACAGGTCCTTTAAAACGTTTTTTTTTTTTTTTTTTTTTTTTTTTTTGGTCGTTGTTTATGGGGACATCTACTGAGCAGCAGCAAAATAAATTTGGCAACACTTTGGCTTTGAAAGATAAGGAAGATTCCTCAAAGCTGCAGAGAACCAAAAGTGGCAGCTAAACCAGATGATCACTGTATACTCACCACATTCATGGAGCATGGATAGTTCAGCTCAGTCAAAGCAGTGGTGTTGCGTTTGAAATTTGTTCTTTTTCTCAAGGTTACCCAGTAACACACTGCCCTTAAGAAGCACACAGTGCACACACGCGTGTGCGGCCCAAACATATACACACTTATTGGCAGATTTACAGAAGCTTTTCGATTGATGGAAGAGGCTGGGAGTGAGCAGCGGTGCTTCTGGTAACAAAGGAAACCTCCTGTCTGCCCGTTTCTTTGTTTTCTCCTCGAAATTATTTTCTCTTTCTTTGTAACACCCGAAACCTGCTTTAATTTTTTTATCCTCTATTTACATATATTTCAGTCAGCCTGTGATTACATGTGACAAATGAAAGTAGCAGAAGCTCGAGTTTATATTCTTCTTTCAGGAAGCTACATGCAGGGCAACACATCTGTTTCCAGTCGGCCCAGTGGCTCTTTGTTGCTCTGCTAATGCTATGCTAATGTTATGCTAATTGAGCATTTAGCCTTTTGGCTTTGGCTGCGCTTATGTACACACACAAGACAGTGAGAGCTGAATTACATCACTTTTGTTGCATCACTTGTTTCCTCTGAAGACATGGTGGGAAAACTTCAAATGTGGGTTACAGACTGAAAACAGGAATCTGAACAACATTAGCTGTTACTGTATGGTCACTGAAGATTAGGAAAGGCATAAAGGCAATTTTTCAAGTCTGTTGGGATTAAATGTTCGATGGGGAACCACCTGATTTATTTGCATGGGTTCCTACATTGTCTTAAATACTCTAGAAAAATATGAGATTTGATTTTATCCAAATATAGAAGCGTAAAGAAAGAAGAACCAGTAATGGTAAAACATTTGTCTTGTTATGGACTTTTTTCTTATTTGGTTAAAGTAAACAAACTCTCAAAAAGGATCAATAAATTTATATTTATGTTACAATTTTTAGGTTTTTGTCCAACTCATGCATTGTTTTGGTTTCTGACTTGTGTGTGATCAGGAGTCAAAATCTGTCAGATTTTATTAGAGTCAAGTTGTCCAAACTGTGATCAGAGCTTAATTCAATGGGAACGATTTTGTATAAAGGTTTTCAGGTAATAAATATGCAATCAAATTAGATTAGATTTGTTGAATATATGCCTGAAATAAATGAAAAATACTTAACTCCAACAAAAATAAGCTGATAGTTTAACTACATGGTTGCCAAGTAGTTTGTTTAAGGTACAAAACAGAAATGTGAAAATACAAAATTCACAGATTACAAGCTGTGTTTAGCCAGTTCAGATCTACAAAATTATTCATTTCAATGTTAAAGCTGATGTAAGTCCATCTACCCCAAAAAGCTGTGAAATAGCCCTTTACCACACTGATGAGTTAGAAGCTAAGTTTCATGCTGATGTTAAAACTAAGCTAAGTTAACGTCTCAGAAATCATAGCAGCCAGAAACGGTTTGATTGATATTTTTCACTCTGTGCATCTTCTCCTTCTCTGCATAATGGAAGCACTCAGATTACATTGTTCTCCCTCTTTTCTCTCCTCGCGTTCTAGCTCTTTCATCTTTTACTTTCATCTTTTTTCTCTCTCTTCACACCTCCACTCCTGTGATGAGAACACAGAAGGAATTGTTTTATTTCTGCCTTCAACTCCAAAAATAAAACACAAACATGAACTCATTGCTCTTCGGCGAGAGTTGCGCTTATTACTGCTTTCTTTCTGGTTTGTTGTTCAAGTTTGCGTTTTCTTCCAAGTTCTCTTAAAAAAACAAAAAAACAATTATCTTTAAATAGGTACTTCATGCTGGAGTTGCTGCTATTTAAACATTTGTGTGCAGCTTTTATCAGATGTAGTTTTTCTTGTATTTCTCATTAACTTTTTTTTCCATAAAGTCCAGGATTGCTGCATTCTCCCATTTTTATTTTATTACCATAATTTCTTTCTTGCAAAGCTCATAAATAGGAGATGGGAGAGGAAACATGAAAAAGCAATTCAAAACAGTCGCCTTGCTTGGTATAACACTTTGAAACCCCTGCATTGGGTATTTTGGTATATTTCATTTCCGGTTCTCAGTTCACTCTGCATCACACAAAGTGATCCGATGTTCTGGGAGCTGATAGCAAAGTGCCTGATTATTTCCCACCTCGGCATTAGCAGGATGGGTATATGACAGACTGTGTGTCAATGCGCTGAGTGTGGAAGTGGAGTGTTTGCATGTGTGTGTTTAGCAATGAGCAGAGAAGCCTGGGGATTTGGGAAAACACTGGTGTTGCTTCCCTCTTATCTTTTGCGTTCTGACGCTCGCTGAGCTGCTTCGCTTTGCCTGCAAACAACTGCAGGGAGCTACTTAACATCTGTCACTGAGAATAAATAGCATGTTAGGGTTTGTGCACTGTGTAACTTAAGTAGTCTGTGTTTGTGCAGCTTTTTAATCACTTCATGTGGTAAATGGCAGGATGTGTATTTTTTTTTAATTGACGTACGTAAATCCTTTCCCGGACCACATGATAGTCCAGTGCCTTTCCAAATATACTAATTTAGTCATTTTACAACGCTGTCACCTTCCTAAGCCATTTAGAAAAATCGGCAACTTTTTTTTTTTTGCCAAAAGATTATGTGTGTGTGTGGGGGGGAAACAGTCCTGGCCAAAAAAAAAAAAAAAAAAAAGGTTTAATTTTTCTTTGCTCCTCCAGTGGGGTGTAATTATCGCCCTTCCTCTGATCTGTCAATCCTCCATTTCTATCTGCTACCATCCGGTTTAATCTTACACATGCAGTCACATTTAGCACACACGCTGGTTATGCAACCACTGTGTGGCTGCATTGTGGCGAATCTTTGTCCCATTGTGTGTAATGGTAATGCTGATATGCCAGTGTCCTGTTTCTCAGACCAAACCTTCGCCAGAAAGAGACAAAGATGGAGTGTGTGTTAGTGCAAAGCTTTGATAATCAATTCTTTTTACGTTTTCTACTATCTCCACACATGCACACACATTTTTCACTTCACAATTATGCACTAACACACATTGAGGTTTGTGGCTGAAGTCATCGTAATTGTAAATCAAGAAGAAGCCATCCACTGACAGGCTAATTCGAACTTAGTCTCCCTGCATGCGACTCTCAGGATTTCATGCCTGGTCGGTTTATGTGTCTGTAAAATGGAATCAAATCTGATTTCTGCTCCGCTTCCTCTCGATGTCTCTGATTCTCATCTATTGTCATTCCCAGTGAGACAAGCTGTAACTTCGCTTTCTCTTTGGGAAATCTTTTGTCCCAGTCCATCAAACTCAAACCAGGGAAATCCCAATTCAGTTGAATCAACCTGAATATCTTTCTCAACAGAATAGAATAAGTGTTTTGTTTTTTTTCCTCTAAACTTCTCTCTTGTTTTGACTGCTTGTAATTAAAAAAAATAAAAAATAACACTCCTTCATGTTGACAGTTCATTTTCATACTTGCATATTCACCATTTTTGCATTGTCTTCTACTTTGGTTGTGTTTGTTATTGATTCCATGTCATCGTATTTCACCATCCACCTTTTATATTCCTGGGAGTTTTTTGTTTTTGTTTTCTTATATGATCTTAGTTTACTCAACTCTGCCCTGACCTGGGTTGTGTTATGGCTGGTTGAACCGCAGATCAGATGAGATTGGAGGGAGGAGTGGAGCGTCCTCACTGCTGTAATTCTTCTTCTATGACAGAGAAATGAAGTCTTTTTTTCATTGCCACATTCTTTCCTGACTCTGTCATTTGTTTGCTTCCCTCCTCGCCATCATCCGAACCATCCCGTTCTTTTCCTGCTTCCACAAGTTCAGTTATTTTGGTCTCTTTTTAAGTCTTTTCTGCCTATGTTTTCCCAACCCTCTCCACCTCTCCTTCCACCATCATGTCTGCTGTATTGGTTTAGAACCTAGTTGTCGTGAAAGATATGAAAAGAAATTCTTATAGACGGATCTCCACCGCAGGGACAGACAGCAAAAGGGGAGGGTCCGTCAGAAGCTGTTGAATATCTTATCAGAGAGCACGTAAGTCAACTCGCTATCTTATCCGCAAGTGTAACTGGAGATCTGCAGTCTCAGAAACATGAGAGCAGGGCTCTGGTCACAGTGTGTGGGCTTCCACATGATAAATAATGAAGAGCCCCCAGTACACTTTCAGTGTTGCCTCTGCATATTATTTATGAAAAGGCCCAGCTGAACCACAGGACAGATTGGTTATGTTAAGGAGGATTATTCATGTTGGAATCTGTGCATAAAGATGACAAGGAAGAAGGAAGCATTTGATTATTATTTTACATCATTATTCATATGTTAAATGATTTAGACGGGGTGCGACAGGTGTGAGTATCTACTACCAAAACATGTGGAGGAAGGTGTTCTGGTCACGAGGATGACTTTCTTCAGCAGGGCAAGAGAAGCTGTCAGAGGTGATGGGGAGATCGATGAAAGCTCAGCAATTCTAGAAAAAAGAAAAACTGCTAGAGGCTGCAAAGGTTGAAATAGTTTAGATCAAGGCATATTATGTTTTAAAATAACCCAAATCCGATAGAGAATCTATGGGAAATGACATATAATGTGGTGTAAGTGTCTGTCTTCTGGACCTGCAGTCATGTTCTTCTTTACAAGAGGAGTAAAAGAGGACAAAAATAATGAAAAAAAAAAGTATTTTAAATCCCCCAAAGTCTTAACCTTTAAAACGGTTTCTTCCTAGACTGAGACAAATAAACTATTTCTGTTGTTTCAGCATCTTGTGAATTTGAGAGAACTGTGACACATTTCAGGAAAAGCATTTGACACGCTGAGTCAGCATTTTGTGTCAAAGCTTGTTGGGCTGTTTAATTGTCATGGTAAAGTCTAGTTTTCTGTATACTCCACCCACTAGTCAGTCAGTTTATTCTTATCGTGCTACTCATAGAAAATCAGTGCAGGTTTAAATAAAACCACAAAGTCTAGTTTGCAGGAAGGATGCCTCAGTCAGGTTCCCGTCACAGACTTCTTGTGTTTGTGTCTTATCATAAAATAAAGTGGATTAAAATATAAGAGGAGTAAATTTTTTTCATTTACATGCATTCAAAGTTTTAAAGCAATATCACCAATGGATCAATGTGTAGAGGAGTCAGCTGTTTTGTTTTCAAGTGAAATATATTTGCACTTTTATTTTTAATATTAAAAAAATTAAACTTATTTGTTAAAGGCTGTTTAATGGCAGCTGTGGTACCTGAACAAGTACATTGATGTCTCTAATAGCACATTTGTTGCCAGAGCCGAGCCAAGAGTCTGACCCGACAGCTCCGACACGCGTGCTGGCAGAATCGATGGCTCCATTATCAAGGGGGTCCTATCGATCGGTTCGGGGCCGCTAATAGCCTGTTTGCCCCCTGAACAAACTAGTATCCGAGTGGGTTTGAGAGAACGGGCGAGGGTGAGGACACCCCAGCAGGAGATGGAAACTTAAGCGGTTGGAAATGGGCTTTCGGTAGGAGGATGAGGTGGTGAAGAAGAAAGAGCAGGTGGAGACCCATGGCGAGACGGAGAATCAGACAAAAAAGCCCCTGTGCTTAGTTAACTGCTGTTCGTCTGTTCATGGCTGTTTGTGATGATGAAGGAGATTTATTTTAACTTTATGTTTCCATTATAATCTAAACAGCTGTTTGTCATTCCCTTTTGCTCGACCCTCTCCACCTATCTCTCCATTCCTCCTTTTGTTGCTGCTGATTAGCTCCAGAGAGCGAGACTGACAGGGAGGGAGGGAGAGACAGAGAGTAGCCTGTTTCCATGGAAACGTGCTGAGCCAGATAAGCTTGGTTTCTTGCACTGCAGAGTATGCGCTGTGTGTTTGCATGATGAAGGTCTGTTTTTGCCTCTTGAGAGAAGGAATGATGATTGATTAGAGTCTGATTCACTGGGCAGAACAGATGCTTGGATGGACAGACGGTGTGTGTGTGTGTGTGTGTGTGTGTGTGTGTGTGTGTGTGTGTGTGTGTGTGTGTGTGTGTGCGTGTGAGTGTGTG
>CAEFZX010024208.1:0-10703 GCA_903066825.1 Alfaro cultratus
AAAGTTTGCAGGACACAAAAACAACACACACAACCAGATTTATTTTATTGAGGTCTAAGTCTACTGTTGGGTCTAGATATCACCTGTGTGATTATTTTCAAAGGTAACTTTATTTATTGTTATTGTTAAACTAAAATCTCCAGCATGGGGAAGTGGGATGACCTCGGATTTTCTTGACACTACAGACACTGTTATTGTATAGCAGTTTAATAGAGAGGATGCTCAGGGTTGCCATACTGTTCATTTTATGAAGAGTCCCTCCTGCACCATTATCTCCAGTTGTTCCAGAGCAATCCCCAGAACAGAACCAGCCTTCATCAACTAGTTATTTTTATTTAGTTTAGTAGTTTTAATGCTGCTACCTCAACAGATGATGGGAGAAGAGATTACATACTCCAGAGCAGACATAAGGAACACCAGAAGTATCTTTCTACAAATGCCGGGTGACCTATGCTTTCTCAAGACGTATGGTCTGCCCTGTTGCTTCTTGTAGATGGTTTCATTGTCTGTTGTCCAGGTGAACATTGAAGTATTTATTCTCCTCAGCCACCTCCAATTATGGAAATAGTATTTGACTTAACCCAGTTTCTCCTGAAGTCTCAAATAATCTACTTTGTTTTGTTCACATTCAAGATGAGATAATTATTTTCACACCATCCTGCATCTCTTAACTCACTGTTTTGTTGATCTCTTATACACCTAATGACTATACCTAAGAAGTTTCCTGTTTTGGCCAGGAAACTACTGTATTAGTATTTTCCTGTAAATTTCCCATATTATAATATAATGTAATATAATATTTTAAACAATAATTTCTGAATTAAGTCACTGTCCTCACAAGAATTTTCACCTGCAGTAGCCTCTGAGGCACTTCTTGCAAGGTTAGTGCCGACAGCAAGAACACTTGAGGTGTTGTGCCAAAAAGTGATGTACTATTTGATACTAATTATCAAATGGTACAGTGAACTCAATTCATTGTTCAAAGTAGTTAAAAGGTTTACCTACCCATTAAGGAAACTTAAGGAAACCTCACAGTTTGAGTTATTGATTTGCAGCATTCACTCCTGGATGAGCAAAAAAGTTCCTTGTGTTGTGCTGTTGACTTTACAGCAATCCTTAATACCGATCATTCATGACAGTAGAGAGGAAAAGCTCCGCTCTAACAAGAAGAAACCTCCAGAACTAGAACCAGAACCTTGCTGAGTACAAGCGACCAACTGGGCCTTTGAAAAGTCTGAGAATAATGCACAAGAAGAAACAGATGAACTGATTTTTTCAATGGAAAATATCAGGAGAGGAGGATGATGATTAGCTGAGATGACATCATCTCAGCTGATGCTGTCATCCAGGTTCGGGTTTATCTTCTATGGAGAGAAAAATAACTAAGTAAACAAAAAGTCAAAAGTTGAATTAACACAAAATAATTCAAACTGAAAAGCAGTACAGGAAACTGGATGATGGAGCTTCATCATACAAGGGCTTCATATGTGAGAAGAAGAATCTTAAATTCTATTCTGGATTCAATAGGACACCAATAAAAGGAAGCTGTAATAGGAGAAATATGATCTCTCTTTTTTATTTCCATCAGAACTATTTTTCAGTATCATTTGTGGACATGATATTTCTAATTTTGGCAATTTTCTCAAGGTGAAAGAAGGAAATCCTAGAAACTTGCTTAATATGGGACTTAACATATCCTGGTTAAGAGTAACATGGAGATTATTCATTATAACCGGGTAGTGAGTTGGATAGTGAATTTTTTGAGTAAAGCCAATTTGTTCTAAGAGTATTAAAGGCAATGTTTAGGCTATCTCTGTCAGTGTCAACATGAATGCTTTAGTTCCCCACTATACTGATATCAGTATTTACCACGAAATAAAATAAAAAATCTGAGATATGGTCTAAAGATAGAATAAGACCCTGGTGGACAATATAAGACTACAAGCAAATGTGGTTTTAGTTCTTTGCAAATCAGGAGGAAAACTAAGGAGTAGATGTTCAAAAGAACAGTACCTATCAATAGGCATAGGATTAATGAGTAAATATGAATGAAAAATATTTGCTTGGGGTTCTGTGGTGGCGCAGGGGTAAAGCACAACCCACATAGTCCTTAGTCCTTGACGTGGCCATTGCAGGTTTGAGTCTCATCCTGGTGACCCTTGCCACATTTCATCCCTCTCTCTCTTTCCTGTCTGACCACTTTCAAATAAAGGCCACTAGAACCAATAAAAAAAGAAAAATATTTGGGTAACACTTTGACAGGTTGTGAATAAGACTGTCATGACACCGTCATAAACATGATATAACACCAGTCATGAACATGAGTAAGTCTTCATGAATATTTATGACTGTTGTGATAAAGTGTCATTCGGTAAATCATCATCACTTTTAATACAAAGTTTACATTATTGAAAATGTCTTTGTTATGACAACCTGACATTAACCAAGAAATCATGATCTGACATAAATTTGTTATAAAAGTATTACTGATTAAACTTTAGTCTTAATAACATGAAACTACATAATTTTTAAAGTGTAATATTCAGTCTTCATTAATATTTATGACTTGTCATAAAGTATTATTCGGTAATGACACTTTATTACCAAATAAAGTGTCATTTTAATTCGGTAATAATAAAAATGTCATAAACACATACCTGTGTGTTTATGACACACAGGTATTTGACAGGTATTTGTTTATAACACCTGTCATGTGTCATAAACATGACATGTGTTATGTCATGTTTATGACGGTGTCATGACAATTATTCACAACCCGTCAAATAAAGTGTTATCAATATTTGCTTCTGCTCCACCTCATCCTGTACTTTAAGGAATGTGGACATTTAAATAATTTGAAGTGGTTGATTCATTTCCTCATCCTCTGACCTTTGGGTCAAAGGATGATGGAAATACTTTTTGGCTGTGAACAGTAGAGGAGATTGTTGAGCTTGGTCCGGAACTGTGCCAATTGAATGTGTCTGTCTAAACTGACAGACTGGGAATAGAGAACTAATCAGAAAGAGGGCTGAGAATAACTCTGGGGGAGCTGAAAATATCAACAGCTGAAGTGGGAGAATTGCTTGACAGAACAATTTCTTGGTCACTCTTTACATCATGAACAGAGAGTGTCAAAAGAAAGTAAATGTTGACGGAAAGCTATACATAACCCTGTTTGGACTTTGTCTCCAGCATGGTCTCAGAATTTGATTGTGATACAGAATGTGGAAAAAAAATCAAGGGGCAATGCGTATCTTTACAAAGAACTGTGTTCAAAATCATTCATTCAGCATTATAAAAAGTTATAATTTTTACTGTTACCTTGTAGGTGTAGCAGTCTTTGGTTATTCCCTCTCCATGTCCATTGGGGGCATCATGGCATCCCGCTACCTCCACCAGTCCTTGCTATATGATGTCCTGCGCTCACCCATGTCCTTCTTTGAGAAAACTCCAAGTGGTAACCTGGTTAACCGCTTTGCAAAGGAGATGGACACCATTGATTCTGTAATTCCGAGCATCATTAAGATGTTCATGGGATCCTTATTCAACGTGTTGGGTTCCTGTGTCATTATCCTGTTTGCCACACCACTTGTCGCTATCATCATTCCTTTTCTTGGGTTGCTCTACTTTTTTGTGCAGGTTAGTTAAAAATACATTCTGTATTTCTGCTGTGTGTGCAGATCTGACTTGTTCTTAGACGTGATTAAAATGGTTGAACATTATATTGCTTGTTTGTGTACAGAGGTTTTATGTGGCAACTTCTCGCCAGCTGAAGCGTCTGGAATCTGTCAGCCGTTCACCTATCTACACCCACTTTAACGAAACATTGTTGGGCACCTCTGTCATTCGAGCTTTTGGTGAGCAGGAGCGATTCATCCATGAGAGTGACCAGCGAGTAGACCACAACCAGAAGGCCTACTACCCCAGCATAGTAGCTAACAGGTTAAGAGCAGTGCTATTTTTCTCTTTTTTAGTCCTTATTAAATTTACTCACCCTCCTAGGTGTTTGAATCTTTTTATAGGTTTTACAAGTCAATCATGATCAATAAAGTTTTGCTTTTTGATCAAAAACAATTACAGAAAAGGAATTTAATGTGAAAGTGAAAACTGATTTTGACAAAATGTAAATTAAAACATATAACATAAAATAAATGATTTCATAAATATTCACTTCCTTTAAAGTGACTGACCTAATTAAACAAAGGTCAGGCAATTAGTGCTTCTTTCGTAATTGGAGAGATGGAGGTCACCCGAGTGCAGTGACTGTGTCTCAAGTGATTGTAGTATAAAGACACCACTGTCTGCAAGGTCCATTCATTGGTTAATTAGTATTCCTGGCTACCATTGCAGCATGAGGACAAAATAACACTTCAAGAAAATTAAAGAAATTGAGAAGTCAGGGGATTGGATACATGTGGCACCCTGGAATTCAAGACCTTCAGAGATTTTGGGAAGGAATATAGTGCTTGTATAAATCTAGCTAGAAAAGTGTTTCCCAATGCTGGTCATCAATAGGTACACTGCCCTGCATGTTTTAGACCATGGGTGCTCAACACATCGATCGTGATCGATCGCAGGAAGGTTTTGAGTCGATCTCTTCAGTAGGCGACAAACTGAAGGCCACCAGGAGGCTGAGACCAGCATGTCCTCTTCTGACGCGCTTATTCACTAAGATCCAAAGTGTTTATAACTGTATTAAAGAATAAAAGAAATCAACAAAACGTTTTCAAATAAATGACCCAACAAAAAATTATCTCAGTAATAATTGTTTCAACAAGGTGTTGCGCAATTCTGTGTATCTTGGTTCCATTACCAAAAAAAAGGTGACTCAAAGACCGTCTTTAGCAGAACAGGAGTTTAAAATTAGCTCATCAACCACCGCTGTGTTCAGGGGAGCGCTTAGTAATACTCACGGAATAGATATCAAGCCTGAAAACCTAATATCATATCTGACTGAGTGTTATGTTCTTAACATAATATCTGCTTGGTTTGCGGAGCGCAGAAGGTTGGCACGGCAATGGGTGTGCTTAAATGACAGAGAGAGTGCATCATAAGGGAACATTCCTACACACATTGATGTTGTAGTTTGATGTCATCACTTAAGCCCCACCCACTTAGAGAAGAAATTGAGGACTATTCAGTGACCCCTCTAGCTGCTCTCTGTATGATAGATTAAAACTATATTCAATAAACATTGAGAATCAAACATAATGTACTCCAAAGCCTACTGTCCTCGCCAAACATTCCCCGCAAAACAGGAAGTGACAATAGCTCCTGTCTGGAAGGTCGAATATCAGCAAAACTTAAACACTTACTGCTGGACTCATACTGAACTGGACTGTTTAGTGCACGGATGCAGGAACAGTATGATGATGGGGGTGGCAAAACACCTGAGCAGCGAGGGCTGCCTAACACTTTCAAAAAATTATTATTTAATTTATAAAAGCTGCATTTTGTAGAATTTGGTTTTCACTTTGAGATTTGTAAGAAAAAATTGTCCAAAAAAGTAACTTTTTCTTGATCTAGACTGATTCATAAAAGCACCGAGGGGATGAATACTTTTCATAGGAGTAGTACCTTTTGTTTCTGAAATTTGCACAAAATCGTAGTAGACCAGCAGCATTCACAGGATTATTGTTAAACTTTAACCCACTAAAACCCTTTCTTTCTTTTTCTCTTTCATTACTCTTATTTTTGCTCTTTCATTCTTTTGCTGTGTCTGATCTTTCATTTTTGCTTTTTTTGCTTTCTTTATGTTCTTCTTTCCTCTGAATTCTTTCTTTCTCTAGAGAAAAAGAGAGGGTTTTAAACTTAAAACCCTCAAAAAATCTCAAAGTAGTTTCCAATTTGAATAGTGTTGCTGAGTAAGGTACATTCACTGATCAAAGACTGGGTTCTTGTATTTACAATTGGCCAGTTGCTAGTTAGGCCCAGTCGAGTTTAAACTCAAGTCACCAGCCACAGAACTTCATCTCTATTTTCCTCTCCATTTCCATCTTAGTAAATATTCCTTGTTTGTATTTGAACTTGTGTTTGTGTAGGTGGCTGGCAATTCGCCTGGAGTTTGTAGGAAACTGCATTGTTTCATTTGCTGCCCTGTTTGCCGTTATAGCCAGAGATAGTCTGAGCCCAGGGATCATGGGGCTCTCCATCTCCTACGCCCTGCAGGTAAAAGCACCACTTTGCTCTACTGACACTGGTGCTGATAACTACCAATGTCTTTTTGCAAAATGTTAATAAATTTGTGTAATACGCTTTTGAACCTAACCTAACCTTTATTTGTTTACTATGTATGCAGCTGACTGCCTCATTGACATGGCTCGTGAGAATGTCTTCTGATGTAGAGACAAATATAATAGCTGTAGAGAAGGTGAAGGAATACTGCTGCACAGGGAAAGAGGTACACTGCACAATCTTTGGAATAAAACCATCCTAACATTGAGATGTTTAAGGGTTGATTTTTGACGTTTTTATTTTTCTGTGGTTATGTGGGCTTGGCATTGATTTTGGGCTTAAACACTGCAACATTTAAATAAATAAGATGTTGCCGTTAATTGATTTTACTGTCATCTCATTAAACAGACTTCATATTAAAGAATAGATATTAGAAAAATATATATATATTTAATTTTTATAAATTGCTATATGCATCATTCCTAATTTGATATCTACACTTAAAAATAATAAATTAAAACTACTCCAAGTTATATGGGCTTATAATTTCTATCAGAGATTGTATTTGATCATATTACAAGGGTCATTGGTCACCTGAACTTTTAAAAAAGTTATTTCTGTTGTAAAGAGCTTTCTGTTTTCTGGTTTGGGTTAAATTCTAAAATAAGTCTTGTAATACCAGCTATTCTCACCAAATTTTAAATTTTCATAAAAGACTTATAAGCATTCAAATACCAAGAGACCTCAAGGCAGTTCAGATTGTTCATTTGATCTAACAATAGTAGACCACCTATCTTTCCAACTCTATGGCATCATCATGCCCTGGACACATGACAGACACATGCATATCTCTAACTGTTGTTTTCAGTTATTTCAATGTTCATACTTCATTGTACCACATGAATTTTATAATCTCTCTGTGCACTGGCCTCAGTTCCATGGGATTCTTGAAATGCTTCATTACAACCTTATAAAATGCAGGGACATGGTTTGATTGCTGTTACTTCTAGAATTGGAGACTTGCCATCTTCAGAAGTGATAATAACAGGACTGTTGAAACTCTATCATTTAGTAACAAGAGCAGAATGTAAAAAAGTACTTCTGGAAGACCTGCTGTTTTGAGGAGATTGTCTGGGAGCAGTGCATGGAAACACTTGGAAGTCTTGAGCTCAGATCAGATCAGTTCAAAAGTTCAGGGGAAAGGGGGAAACCTATGCCTTCTAAGCCAAATTGCCTATTTGAGTTTGACATTGCTTCAGGTCTATATGCACTCCACAAAGGAAACCATGCTCTAAAACTATAGTTGGAAAAGGTAACAAAGTGACATGAATAAACAATCTGTCAACTGTTTAGTCTTGAGAAAGGGCAAATGAAAACCTAACCAAGTTAGGACTTTGGCTGAGTTTGATTGTGATTCAAAATATGATTTGAGTATCTCCATTCATGTCTATTCTCTGACTGCAGGCAGAGTGGCAACATGAGTCTCCCTCTGTTCCCCCTGGCTGGCCCACTCAGGGCTGCATAGACATTCAAGGCTTTGGTCTGCGCTATCGCCATGACCTGGACCTGGCCGTTCGCAATATCACCATTGCTATTAACGGAGGAGAGAAGGTGGGTCTTATTATAGCTCTGATAAGTTCAGGAGTATTCATTGTGACTGAACACTGGAAGAATTTATTGTGGATGTGCTGCTGGTTCCCAACAGATAGGGATTGTGGGGAGGACTGGTGCTGGGAAGTCATCTCTAACACTGGGGCTTTTCCGGATCATTGAGGCAGCAGAGGGCCACATCTTCATTGATGGAGTGGACATTGCTAAGCTAGGCCTCCATGAGCTGCGCTCCAGAATCACCATCATCCCACAGGTGAGTAAATAGGATGCAAAGAAGCAATCTCACCTGATCAGTGCACCTGTAGAAAAGCAGCCTTTAGTGGCTAGATTTATAGTGGAGACAAAGGCTGAGGCAGTGTTTATATGGCACAATTGTCAGACCTTCCAATACCAATGAGATTCTGACCCAGTCTGACTTTTGGCCACCCTAAATTGTCTCTGCTCCTTACTAAAGGAGGAAACCATTGTTTACTTACAAGCATACCAAATTGAATCATCCCACCTCTCTTTACAGAATCCTTTTTATTTATATTTCTTAGGCCCAAGCAGGGAAAGCATTGCAGACGCCTTGTAATGTATCATTCTCTACACAAAAGATGTGCCAGTGAACTTCCAGGAGCATCTCCAAGATAGCGGTTTAAATCTTTAATCTGTCCTGATCAGAGATGAGGAAAACTCCACTAAACTCAATAAAGGGATTCAGTTCTTCTTCACAATGACATACTATGCGTGAAGTTAGATCAAAAAAGAGACCGGGGGCACTAAAAGTCATGGCCAGTCCCTGCCTAGCCATGACTTTTAGTCACAGCAAACGCTGAAAAGAAAGCCAGCATGATGCAGGCCATGGACCCAAGTGAGAAGAGCAAGCTAACAACTGCTAAGGCTATGAAACAATCTATGAAACAGAATCTATGAAACAATATCAAAAAAATGCAAAATGACATCATTGCATTGAAAAATAATATCAATAAGGATCTGATCAGCTTTAAGAGTGAAATGAACAAGAAGCTGGAGGAGGACCCGTTGTTCTGCTTCAAGAACAACGGGTGATCTTTGACAGATATGACATTAGAGAAAATCCTAAAAGCGTCATAGAGAAAGATCTTCTGTGATGGTAAATTAATACCATTTGCGCATAATCTTCCGACAGAGATAATCAACAGGCTTAAAGAATTCAAAAACATCAAGAAGAATCTCAGAGGAAAAAATGTGTCCAAACACCATACCTGACTAAGATGAGGATTCACTGGGGGACAAACCAGGCCTATACGTGAGTGCATCAGAAGCAGCAGATGACACAAGGAAGAGGGGATACAAGGTAGATACGCCGCGATCAACCCCTGCAGACTGAGAACCAGCTGTCAACCAGGATGCACACTGGAACAAACGGGCTAACTCGCACTAGCGTTTGGGGCACGCGTTATGCCCCAAACGCGTGCGAGAAACGCTTCAAGAATTCTGATGAGAACAAGTATAAATTGCTTTCTTGTTGCAGATCCTAAATACTTATGTAAGATCTGAATCCCACGCTTGTAATCTTTCTTTAGCTCTAACACCCGAGTCCCCACCCACCACCCCTCACATATTAAAACATTATTCTGATCAGGATAAATGACTGTCTCAAAGGTGAGGGAACTTGTCTTTGGCAGAGAAGGAGCCCCTAATTAGAGTAGGGCTGTTCCTCTTACAATATAAGAAAAGAGGTTGTAGGATGACATGGCATAGATGGCAAGTCATCTTGTTTATTTTATGTTTTCTAAATCTCTGTTGTTTTTGTGTTCAAACTGTCGGCATGTGCAAACTGGTGTGCTGATATGACTAATAGAGAAGCTTCATGGAATGTTAATGAACTCGGTAACCATGTCAGGAGGAGCAGAGTAATGTCCAAGATAAAAAGGGAGAAAATTCAGATTCTGCTCCTTCAAGAACTCATTTGTCCCCAATAGAGCATGAGAAATTGCAAAAGTTTTGATTTAGGAATGAAGAGGAGTTGCAGTACTAATACATCACTCCCTACATTTTGAACTTATTAAGCATATATGAGATAGTGAAGCCAGGTATATATATTGGTTCGGAGTAGGATTGAAAGGAAATTTGTTACCTTTCTCTCTATCTACATTAATTTATGACCATCAATTTTTTTTAAATGTCCTAGAACTTATTTAATCAGAGTCACAAGGTATATTAATATGTGCAGATGGATTTAATACAGTCTTGAATAAAAATGACACATCTAATAACAAAAGGACAACTACACCACAAAGTAAACTGCTAAAAAGGGGCCTGTATGATATTGCTTTACTGGATGCTTGGCAGGAGATCCACCCAACAGAAAAAAAATTTCATCTATTTTTCTCCCCCTCACACAGTGTTTTCAAGAATAGATCTCTTTTTGGTTCTTAGGAATGATTGACAGAGAGTCAAAAGCTGTAAAATTTGTACTAAATACTTGTCAGATTACTCATCATATATTTAACACTTAACCGTTATGAGACGAAAAAAACAATAGGGAGGCTAAATACAAGCTTTCTAAATAATAAAAATGTCATAAAAGAAATAAAAACAGAAATAAAATACTTTCTAGAATTAAATGACAACGGGAAGTCAATCCTAATATTTTGTGGGACACGTTGAAGTCACTTATTAGAGGCAAATTTATATCACTAAGTACTTCTATTAAGGAAAAAGAACCATACGAACTAGATGAGAAATTAAAAGAACTGGAGATTGGAGAACATGCAAATCAGAACTCAACTTGATCAAATCAATGTACAAATCCAAACAATAAGGAATAAAATTTTGGATATACACTCAACAAAAATATAAATGCAACACTTTTGTTTTTGCTCCCATTTTTCATGAGATGGACTCAAAGATCTAAAATTCATTCCAGATAAACAATATTACCATTTCTTTCA